>JAOPUA010000072.1:6248239-6260384 GCA_027122455.1 Trisopterus luscus
ACTCAACACACGCAGAATTACTCAACACACGCACAAACTTCACGAAAGTCATCTGCACAAACGACTAAATGTAATTACCCGAGTCTGACGCTAGGTGGTGCTGTCGCTGCATTTATGTGTATGTTTGAAATGCCCTCCGAATGATACTCGATAGAAAATTCCTCATCCCATCCAAGCGTGTTGCTCCACACATGTCTTGAGTCTGCGGGAGGGAGGGAGGGAACGAACTCTGAACCACTGGAAGTAATCCTCACCGAGGTTGTGATGGGTACACACGCACCGTAATCCAACTCCTCGGTGGTCAACCATAGGGTGCAGGGCCGCGTTAACGGACGTGTCTCTGGTCGATCAATGTATCATATAAGCTCATTTTAAGATGAGAGTTTTAATTTTACACGAGGGTTTTTTAAAAGGGAGGCCGTGTGCTTACTCGGTGTCGGTTCACATTTATCCTGATCCGGATGAATCCTCCTCTAAATCCTCTGGAACAAAGTGTTGAAACTGACTTCGGTGAGTGGAAAGGTTCTGGACTGCGCCATGCAGCCTCTCCATAGGATCATGTGTATCTTATAGATATATTATATATTATATATTCTAGGTCTACGTTCGTTTCTGGCCTTCAGAGCCTCTCTTCCCTGGTGCTGGACCAGGGGAACCCATCCATCTTCACCTTTCGATCCGTGTGTGACCGCAAAACCCAACGGAGGGATAAACGTGGACACGCACACTTGGAAACTTTATTTCGCTCTTTTCTGCTTTTCTTTTCTCTCTTACTGCAGAAGGTTGAGTAGGTAGGAAAAGTATTTATAAGGGCCGGTCAATAGGGGGTCTTGTTTTTTACTTAGATCTATACGTGATGAAATAGGACCTATACAATGTGATCATGATCACACAAAAAAAACCCACCTTAATATTAATTAATTAGTATTAGTCATTCGTTCTTCTTGCTAAAAACAAATTGCTTCGACGCTTCGGACGGTTGTGTGTCGCAATAAAGTTTCGACGGTCCCTTGTGAGTAAGGTGACGATCTTATCAATGGATCACCCTGAAACGAAAACGAAACAGCTTAAAAAACACCCTTAAACCCTTCAAAACACACATGTTTATGCTTTGAATCGCAGATCGAAGGCATTTAATTGATATTAACAATAATATATTATTATTAGATATTAATAATTGACATCGACCGTGTCCCATAGCCCTATATGATGTCTTATCACATTATAATCCTCAATTAACTCATTTTAATTTTTTTTTACAAAGCCGGAAACCAAACGTGAACGTGGGTGTGATTTATGAACGACAGTGTCATCACATCCCCCCCCCCCCACACACACACACACACACACACATACACACACACACACACACACGTAAATATTGTGATTATTAATTATAAATATATACAATACATATTCATGAATGCATCCCCAGTAGTCGGGATACATATTACTTGCTTTCTCTCTTCATAATATATGTCACATGAAAAAGTATATTTATGGACACATTAAAGTAACAAACCAACCTGAGCATGGAAACATTGAATCAGACTCGTGAGCAAGATGGAACCAAACTGGATGTATTTAATCAAAAACTGACAGTGAACTAGAAAAACATTTTCATGGTGAATAAATTAGAGTGAATGAGATAAAACATGAGAACTTAAAGAGACTCAATCAGCCCATTAGAGAGTTAGCTGGCGAGCTAGGGCTTGTGTCAAATGACACAATACACACTTTCAACATGCTAATGACTATGGACACGCTAACAACATATACACAGTACACTAACAACATGCAAACAACATACATACAACATGCTTACAAACACACTTAACAACAAGAAACTGACCTCCAAACATGGGTACATAAATCACACATTTTGACAAATGATAATAACACACACATACAATAAAAAAACACTAAACTAGGAATTAAAAAACAATTTACAACAGTTTAATTGAATGGTTGGAACAGTGAGGTCATCCGGGGTCAACCTGCAGAGGAAATAAGATAAGGGTGAGAGACGTCCCAGAGCACCAAAGTACCAAACTCTTTAAGGAGGAGAGAACACGTTACCTTGGTAACCGGCTGTTCCAAAGAAACCCTGCATGTTGTATTTGCTGCTCTTGTCACCTGATGGGACATCATCATCATCCTTACTATAGTCATTATCGATCACCGTTATCATCATCAATGTTAATATCAAGTACTGACAGTAGTACTGCAGTATTGCTAGTAGTACTCCTAGAAGTACTCACCGTATTTATTGAGTGACTTCCCCTCTCAGTCCACCTCCGAGAGGGGGCTGGGAGCGACTTCCTTCACTGGGGGCGGATTTGTAATGTTATTATCAACTGTGTGTGTGTGTGTGTGTGTGTGTGTGTGTGTGTGTGTGTGTGTGTGTGTGTGTGTGTGCATGCGTGTGTGTCACTAACCGTAGGATTTCACCGCCGTCTCTGGCTCCAGGGATGCGGGGTCAAAGGTCAAGCCGGCCATTTCTACAAGGAGATGAGTGAGAGTCAGTGACGTTTTTAAAGAGTTGAACAGAGTCTACAGAGTTCCATACAGCTACACAACGCCACCGACTACTACTCAAACTAGTGTATGACTAGGTGTAGCCCCACCCTACCGTATTGTCCTACAGAACTGATGTCACCTGCATCCGGCTGCTGGGGCTGCTGGGACTCTGTCTCACCTGTTGACACACAGGAGAACCTTGGAACATACAAACTGGTACAGGAGAACCGTACAACATACAAACTAACCCTAACATGTTGCAGAACTTAGTACAAGAGTACCTTAGAACACATTACAAAACCTAGTACAGGAGAAAGATAGAACATGTTGTAGAACCTACAGGAGAACCTTACAAAATGAAACATTTAAGTGAACAGTGTTACAGTACCTATAATCCATCTAGTCAATCAGAACCTTTTCTAGTCTAGGAGAACATACATCCTGCATCATAGTGCTACATGTCGGGTATGTATCTGGTCTAGTTTTAGTCTAGTGTAGTCTAGTCCTAGTTTGTGTCGGGTCTAGTTCTGGTATAGGTCCTGAACCACAGTATTGCAATTGGTTTCTACTCACCAGCAGTATCAAGGGCCTCTTGGGTGTAAGGAACCTTCCCAGCACCTGACATAGAAAAGATACTTTTTATTTCAGTCCCCAGGGCTTTTTGTGGATAGATACTCCAGGATTGGGAATATGTATCTACCGGTATCCATCTATCTCACCATATCCTCCTGACGACTTGGTTTTAGCACCCCCTGCTGCTTCTGGCTGGTACTGCGGTACAGCTGGGGAAGACAGAATCAATTCAAAATGTATATAGGCTTTTTTATGGAGCCGAGAGAAATCCCACAACAACAAGTAATTTGTTTAAAGTGACAATTATAACAAAAATCTAAGAAACATTTAGTGATTAGGAGAAAGCTTAACAAAAAAATTATGTTTTTAGATTGTTATAAAATATTGACGGATTGAAATAAATCTTTAATGTGTTAAAGCTAGAGGAAAGAGAGGGTGAAATAAAGAGGAATAGACAGACAGACACAGACAGAGAGACAGACAGGTTACCAGATGCTCCTTGTGCCTGAGATTCAGACGGCCATCCTCCATAACCTGTAGAGAAAAACATGAACTATGAATATACCTAGTTTCTTATTATTCTGACTTTGTCAATAACAGCTACAAAGACACACACTGCCGGAACCTGATTGGGGAACAAGACAGAGGAAGCTTGACCAACCTTGACCATATTTGGCAGCAGATTTCCCATCAGCCCCGGCAGCCTGTCCTCCATAAGGTCCTCCGTACCCTGAGGAGACAGAAAGGCCATCAAACAGTCACAAGACCTCCCTAGACACGCCCCCATTCAGCCCATTGGCTGGAGAGCACCAAGAATTGTCAAGCTCAGGTATGGGGAAATTGTGTGTGTGATTGTGTGTGTACCTGCTCCTAATCCTGGGGCATTGTATCCTCCTCCTTGTCCAGCACCATAACCTGGTAAAGTTAGCGTTAACATTAACCTTCTAAACCTTTCATGCATATTAAATATAACATTATAATGCCAGATGGTCATCTTCAACCCCATGTCCTGAAACACATACAGACACACACATTTCGATGTATATGTTTTCTATAATTGATGTGAATTTGATTCCTTGATAGCGGTCCCCTCACCGTAGTGTCCGGCCCCTGGCCCCAGAGCCACAGGTTGACCAGCGAATGGGAGTCCTCCAATCCCTGAGTCACAACACATATCCTCATAATCATGTATTGACACATCCTGGCTAACATCCTCCTACTTGTACGTTGGGTTTGTGAAAACAAGCAATCCGCTTAGTATGTCACACATTCTAATCCTCAAAACAATTTACTTTGTCTATGTTGCTATAGAAACACAGAAGCCAGTCAGCAACCTATCCATCCCTGTCTGTCAGGTGTCTTTGGCGTGTGCGTGTGTGTGTGTGTTTGTGTCCCTCACCATACTTAGTGAGGGGTTTCTGGGGGCCCATCCCCTGGCCCCTGTATGGGAGTCCTCCCATCCCTGTAACCATGGACACCGTTCAGAAAACATTTCATTCCACTGCCAAGAGTCCCAGAGAGCCCTGGTGTGTGGCATCGCCCCGGTCGACCTACCGCCATACGCGCCGTAAGCCCCGCCCATCTTCCCGGCTCCACCCATCTTCCCGGCTCCACCCATTTTCCCCGCCGCGTCCATTCCGGCTGGCTGGGCCTCAAACTGACTGCTTCCTGGGTTTGTGACAACACAGGAAACTCACATTGCTGTTTACTGATAAGTCACCAAGCAGACATTTTTATATAGCCACAGCACTATACTACTTTAGAGAGAGGCAGGGTTGGGTCTCTGATTGGTTGAGATGACGGGGGTGTGGTTTTACCGTCTAGTCCTACAGGGACAGCTGCACCTGTAACATACAACACACACAAAGTCAGATATAATACAATGCATGTCTTACGTATGGTATGTGGTCCTGTGTAGCTCAACTGGTAGGGCAGGGTATTAATTGCCAGGCTAAAGTTTGTTCTACCACTGCAGTTTGGGGCTAGGTTGGGGTTTAGTTAAGGTTGAACAAAGGTCATTGTGAACTTAAGTATGTAGGTAGGAGGTTAGGTCAAGGTAAGGGTGTAGGAGGCTAAGTTAACGTTAGGTTAAAGTTAAGGTTGTAGGGTTGATTCCCACCATATTGTCCCTTAGTGTTCTGTCCTCTGTTACCAGCTCCACCCAGATGTCCTGAGGAACCAGAAACCAAGCGATTAGAAGAAATCAGAAAAATACACATGCATAACCAATTCATGTATTAGCTGGTAGCTGACACGAAAGAACCGAACAACCCATTAATGTTGCACGTACCTGACATCAATATACACACCGGCTTAGTCATGTGTAAGCTGGTACCTGACATGAACGTACACAACCACATATTAATGCATTAGCTGGTACCTGATTTTCCATCAAACTGCGGCACTCCTTGGCCAAGACCTGGAAAAGAGTCCAAAGAAAAAACAAGAGACATTAGAATACAACATCCTGTTTACAAAATGTGGTATGACCTGATCATCCTCCTCTCCCCTTACCTGCATATTCTGGTTGTACTCCTGCCCCATAGCCATGACCTGTAAGAACATTTTATTAACGTATTGTATTAACATTAAGCCACCAAACACTGGCCCTGTTATAATGAGCCTAAAGCTCTACTTGCAGTATTATTCATTTTGCATCCTACATGTAGGGTGTAGGTTTTTTCTGTACCTGCTTTTCCATCCACAGTCGGGAGTCCTTGGCCAAGACCTGGAGAAGAGCCCAAAGAGATGTGAGTTAAGTTATTGTGAATAAATATAACAATATGAGGATCTACCTCCGACACCCCTCCTCTTACCTGCGTACTCTGGCTGTACACCTGCCCCGTAGCCATAACCTGTGAAGACATTTGATTCCAAACTTTAAACCACCAGACACTGACAGACTGTTACATTAAATGAACTGTTTTCCTGATCCAGATCTTCTATAGCACTGATTGAGGCGGTGGGTTTATAAAAAATACATTCAGACTCACTCGCCTTAAGCAAGATTCCCTGATTCCCTGATTCATAATAAAAATGTACATCCCTACAGCATTGTAATAGTATTATTAATATAACACTTTATGAGAATAATTTAGAGCAAAATGAAAAGAAGATGTTGTGTGCCGCTGTGTACCGTTTGATGGCGCCGCTCCAAACGACGGGTTACCATAGTGACCAGCCCCAGGGTACGCCCCTTGCCCGAACCCTGTGTGATAAACACACCCTCAGTCACATGACCAATACTAACGTCACTTGATTCATGCTACACCAACACTAAGCTAGCCTCACTTGATTCATCCTATACTACACAGTTAATTGGATAGGTTTGTAATAAAATTAACAAACAGGTAGAAAACAGCTCACCTGGCTGTTGCTGACCGTAAGGAGAACCATAACCTGAGGAAAGGATGGGCAGATGAAGAGCGAGATCATTATGCGTTTAAAAAAATATCTTGTTTTTGCCATTAATTATGGATCCATAAAGCTTTTAAGTGCTCTAAAGAGGAATGTCCAGGGAGTGGCCTGGCGTGTACTGTAATATGATTCACTATCTGATCAGAGGCTTCCAGGGCTTTGTTAATCCAATGATGTACAAGCCCTTCATTCATGTATGTTTGTGTACCTGCTCCATGTCCTGGTACTTTGTATCCTCCTCCTTTTCCAGCCCCATAACCTGTCAAAGTTACATTGCATTAACCTTCTTAACGTCTTAACCATATTCAATACAATACCACTGTTACACTGCCACCAGATCATTGTCATGTACTAAAACAGATGCGTGGGTAGTCTTTGGAGAACAGGTGTGTACCTGGTTTGGATGCTTGAGCCCCTCCTCCATAAGGATAAGCCCCTCCTCCATTAGGATAAGCCCCTCCTCCATTAGGATAAGCCCCTCCTCCATTAGGATAAGCCCCTGCAGTGCGTCCTGTCAAATCAGAACACCTCCCTCATCAGCAGGTTAACTAGCATCAGTGCCCTCTATGTGTTAGGCTACATAGGTGCAAGATTCAAATTATAGATTCAAATAGATTACCGTTTGGTTTGCCTCCGAATCTGTTCAGGAAAGCAGCTCCTGCGCCATAACCTTTTTACCACAAACCAATAGTTAAGACAGGCAATATATATTGCATATAAAGTAATAAAGGAACTAAACTTGATTGTGAAGACTTCACACTAGTGGTTTGTAAACCTATGAAGTACTAAAGGATGGTGGGTAATATAGTCTTCGGAGTGGTTGTCTTACCTTTCTGGTTGGTAGCAGAGGGCCCTAATTCTGCTCCATAATCTGAAACGACAAGCGCTCAAAGTTCAACTAGCAACCCTTGTGTGTGAAACTGTCTTTGATGCGTTGGATTCAGCATGGTAGCCTCGATAGCTCTCCTGGGAGTAAGTAGGAAGTTAAAAACTAAAGAATAAAATGTCTACCAGGTCTGGGGATCTTCATCCACTGGCCCCCTGCTGTGGAGAGTCCACAGTCTGAAAGACATGTTCAAATAACATGTTAACACATTCACATCTTCAGGTAGACCTTCACGTAGCTGGTGATCAGCCACATCATGGATATCAATGATTGGTTATGTCATGAATATTGACAAGATAGTACATTATCCCATGGTGTAGGATTTGAGCATGTTGGTAAATGTGTGATGATGTGGTGAGGGATGTGTGTGTGATGGTCAGAGGTTCCAGGCCTCACCTGGTTTGGCGGCTTTAGACCCCTCCACACTGATGGAAGACCCGGCACTCTTCTCTGAGGGTCACAAAGGGGATAGGGCCAGGGGTCAGAGTTCAGCAACACGTCACATCTTCTTGGTTCATAGCTCATATGTTGGTCCTATCGGTGTGATCTCAGAAATCAGATCCATGCTCGGCACAAGTCAGATAGGACGGTACAAACCACTGTTAGTGCAGAGAGATACACCAACATAGTGATAGACTTCACAAACCAAGAGGATGCAAAGTCTGGCTATTACAGAGATCAGAGTGATCAGCAGGTGAACAATGCTGAAAGATCTGCTGATCTAAAACATCCAACGCAACAGCATGCAAGTTGATACGGTTGTGACAAGTCAAAGGTTCAAACTGCTTGGATTCACTCTGTAAAACTCAAAAATTATTGAACATAACACTGCCTCAATACTGTGATAATATCTTATCTTAGTCTTACATATGTTAAGAGTTACTACACACAAGACTAGTTTACCCAGTTTACTGGCAACTATAGGTGAAAAACATAGCAAGATTATTCGAGGAAACACAGCTTGGCTAAGGTAAGCTAGATTTACACACAGAACTATATAAAACAAGTCAGAGCGAATCCTTGCAGGTAAACATTATAACAGACACATATAACAGTGTTGGAACACCTCAGGGTGAAAAACACAGCAGGTTTGACCTTGAAATGAGAACCCAGGAGTCTCCAGCATGCACCACAAACGGACAAGTGCAAAGACACACACACGCAGGCAATGACGCACACTGACCAGGTTTACTAGCAATCTCAACCAGAGACCCCTCGTCGGGGGTCGGTAGTAGGTGCTGGATGACCGCCCTCTCTGGCACCATCTCCTGGCCGACGTCTCCTTTAGTGGCCGCCACTGTTTCAGGTACCGCTGCGAGACGGTCAACCCCCTCAGGGGCCAGAAGGCCAGTGAGCTCGGCCCCAGGGGGGAGTGCCGCCTCTGGGGCGTTCTGCTCGGGCAGAGCACTGCCCATCAGATACCCTGGAGGTCCAAGCGCAGGTCAATAACCAGAGTCCTCAACACTGTTGACACTCACTAGATAAGTGCTAGAGGGTGCATGCTTCAAAAACAAAGTCAGAGTCCGGATCCTTCAGCAGGAGAGAACTCACGCATTAGTGGATACAAGTCAGTTTCGGAGGGATTTCACCACACATTCCCAGATCTTCCCATTTGGGGACATGCAGATGGACTCATGCCGGTTCTACGACCGCATGCAGCATCACCGGTCCAGCTGGAGAACATGCACAAGAATGCCCTGAACCAAACCAGAGCCCACTGGAGGCTTCATAGATATGTATGGCCGCTAGGGGCCCGTTCTCCCTGCCAGAGGCCCCAGGATTACTATCACTACCTCTGGTGTCATAAGTGGGAGTGGCCAAAAATGGAGTAACATTCAAACCTATCTCAGAGGATTCTGAGGGTTATGGCCCATGTCAGAAGAATGACATTACAACTTTTTACAGAACACAACATGCATGGTTGATTAGTTCTCAATCCATGCTGAGGAAATGAGAAAGCGTTGCTGGTGATTGGTTTTGTAACGGATTTCGATTTGTTTCTATATTGTGACGTCATTACGCAACACACAATTTCGCAGGGATCTGGGGAGGTTTACCCATGTCTGGTACGAGGGGATGTTCCTCAGGAGAACTCTCTGGAGTGGACTGTGGTCCCTGAGGAACCTCAGGTTCAGACTCGGTTACTCCTGGCTGGGGGGTAGCCTCTAGCAGAACATCAGTAACAGGTACTTCAGGTTTCTGGGTCACATTCTGGTCTTGTGCTTGGGTGGGTTCTGGTGCTGCTGGATTCGGCTCTGGTGTAAGTTCTGGTTCTGGTGAGAAGCTGTTTGACTGGAGCAGCGGTGGAGGCATCTCCTGGTGCTTCCCCTGCGTGTCCGCCAGAGGGAACCCACCCAGGGACTCATGGATGTGGTCTGGTGAGGCCACGCTCTCGCCCTTGTTGTTAGATACCTTCTGCTGACCAGCACTCTGAGCTCTCGATTGGCCCTTCCCCGTTTTAATTCCCTTATCGTAACCTGGGAATACAGCACACATAGTATCTACCACAATCTCTGAATAGAGTACATATATAGAAGGGGTTTCTGTGGATACAGAGGCGGTTACTGTGATGGGAAAAATCAGTTTTCACATCCTGTATCTCTAACTGTGTTGGAATGTGCCTGTTTTCGAGTCACCTTTCGGGAAATGTGTTAGGGGATGTTTTCCTGAACGCCCTGGGGAAGAAGGGACAGGCCAGTGTTCCAACTGATAACGTGGCCATATGGTTTAGCCCTTTATGACATCCAGAGGAGGTTCATCGATAGTTTACCATTTGGTTAACCAATACTAAAGTTTATTGGGGGGCACAGCTGCCCCCAGAATCCCGACAGAAACTGTATACGAAGTCATTCTTCAATGCGTCGGACTTCAGCCTGCGTGCTCTCTTGGGTTGATTTTCCAACCAGGGGTTTTCAGCCTGGTGGAGCTGTTTGAGCGACAGGCTGATTCCCCATGCTGGGGACTTCTGCTCTTGGGGCTCTCTTGGAGAGACAAGGGTTGATTTCCCATCTAGGCCTCCGATGATTGTATGATAGTTGATATTGTTTGTTGCATCATTGTTGTATGTCACTGTACCATTATTGCCCAAATATATGAGCATAATTGTTAAAAGTTTGGTATGAATTGTGATTGACTTGGTCAGAGATTCCCACCACAGTTGTATATACAGAGATGGTAGCTATAGATACAGAGGGGGTTGCTAAATTTACAGAGCAGGTTGGTATGGATACAGAGGTGGTGGCTTTGGATTTATATTAGCAGGATGAGGTATCAGCTAACCCAAGCATCACGTGACCTGATTTGCACCCCCCCTCAAACACAGAACTACATCAACGTGAGATCCTCCCCAGCAGTGCAGTAGGAGGGATTTCTGTTACGTTTATGCCTCCATTTGATATAAAAGGACAAGAATGTGTGCTTACCACCATTACCACCGCCTTTAACTGCAGATCCAGGCCCTTCAGCTCCAGCGATAGGCCCCAGAACTTCAGTACTAGGTGCGACGGCTCCAGTATCAGGCGCGCCATAGCCTAAGAGGAAACAGACCAGGAATGCTACCAAGGCCATACGGTCCACATCCTGATGACTTCACTGTAAGTCCATGCAATGGAAGAAGATTGGGTCCCATTCTCTGGACTCACCCTTCTGCTTAGCGCCATATCCGTTTGCAGGACCCCCTGCTGCTGCCGCGGTGGTGTCATAACCTTGACAATACAAGGAGTGTTTAATAGCAGGAAGATGCTGGTAACCACTGGTGACATGAGTGTTATTTGACAGGGTTCTGACAGATCATTAGCTTCAGCATTAGTTCAACTGTTGGATCCAGCATGGGAAAAAGCTTTACCATTGGCTTTGACTTTAATATTAGCTTTAGCTCTGCCATTAAATGTAGCTTTAGCATCTACAATGAGAGACGCCACTGCGGTTATCTGTCAAACGGAGTCAAACAGTCAAACGCGACCTTCCTCAACACAATTTCCAAATTCAACACACTGTTTTGAATGCTACCTTTGATTGATATTTGTTTTGATAAATGAGTCAAGGGAAGTGACCCAAGTTCTTTACCATTTGGTTGGGCTCCGTATCCATTTGGAACACCAGAATAAACTAAAGCAAACAGAGAAAACGGTCAAGTCCATCCATCAGGTCATTTTCCAATATCCATCTATCATCAGTGAGTATATTATGGGTTCCGTTCTCCAGGTTTACCTGCTTTATCTGCTGCCGGGCTGGGGTTCCCACGTCCTGGGAGGAACCCAGCTAACACACCTAGAATCAACCAAGCATCATGACAGCATTAGACCAGCGTCAACCTAAGATCACACTAGGATCAACCTTTCACCATATGAGCGCCGAACCAGCATTGCAGCAGAATAGCATCAACCTAGCTCCATTCTAGCATCAACAAAGCATAACACTAGCAACATTGTTCTGGTCTTCACCTTTGGCCTGGCCTTGGTTTCCCTTGGCAACACCGGCTCCAGCACCATAACCTAGTGATGAGATGAAGGAACAGGAAGTACAATGTTGTTTTGTGACGATCACTAACTTAATAACTACTATATAGGCCTATTTTGTCTCATTTCTACAAACCATTTCCTTTGGTTCCTTGTCCATTGGACAAGCCAGCCTGTGCCCCATAACCTGAAATACAAATTATTATGTTTACATGACTTATGTGTGTGTGTGTGTGTGTGTGTGTGTGTGTGTGTGTGTGTGTGTGTGTGTGTGTGTGTGTGTGTGTGTGTG
>JAOPUA010000072.1:6304027-6318942 GCA_027122455.1 Trisopterus luscus
AAAATGCTTCTGCTTCTAAAAGGAATTGCCTATCCTATATACAATAAACGATGGCCAGAAAAGCATTACTACAGACCCAATAGCTAGAATTACAATGCTCTTTTGCTTCCAAAATGGAGGTCATTGCGATTTGAACGTTTTTGGTTAGTATATGATTGCAGGAGAGAAGTTGGGAGAATTACAATTCCCTGCAGATACAGAACTCCATTACCCACCGAGCACTGCGCGAATAATACGGAAGAAGCTGTAGCTAGGAACAAAATTAGCGGACCTGCTAGCAAAAAAATTGCTATGGAAGATGTCGGGTTGTAAATAGTCTTTCTTCTTACTTTCTCATACAGGATGTGGTAGAGATTATGTAAAGTATACTAGACTATCCGTTACACACTAGTTTGTGTTCCCAAACGTTGCAAGCGAGTCAAAAACAATTTATGCGGGCTCCTTTGCTGATCATCGTAAGCCGTACATAATGGCCAAGCTGGAGCGACTGAACGCCCGTGTGGCAAAGCTGTTGACCGTGGCGGTGCAGGAGGTGCTGGAGGTGGTGAAGGAGACGGTGTCGGAGTACCAGGACAAAACCGCCCGAACCCAGAGAGAAAACGAGAGTCTGAAGAGGAGACTACAGGAACTCCAGGACAAGTTGCTTCAAGACGACGCGGGTAGGTAAAAAAAACCCTATCGAATGTCTTCACAGAGAAGGTAGAAGGTAGTCATTAACTGAGTTCGCTGTGTGCAATTACAGATCGCATCGCTGCCCTGTCAGTGTGTTTGAATAAAACCACCCAACATGAAAGCGTAAAGGATGAAATCCATGGTGGGGGACCAGAACCGAAGCTATCTCCAGCCCAGCCGGAGGATGAGGATGAGGAGGAACGAAAGGAGAATTTGATATTCTCCAGGGACTCGGATGAGGCTTACTGGATCCCTGATGAGGATCACGATGAGTCCATGACCCAAATGATCTCCAACTCCACATCCGTGAGTTCTCCATGTTCTCTGATGCCGCAACCAGTCAAGAGAGAGTCTGATGCCTTACAGGACCCAGGCTCACCTGGGCAGGTGAACCAGAGGGAAATGTTCCAGTGTGGAGTTACGGCGAGAGGCAGATCACAGGACAGTGGGGGTCCAGCTGGCGAGCAAGAGGACCCGGGCATGGCTGACATGGGACGCTACTCCCTCGAGGCCCAAGAGATGGATGATGATGATGTTGATGATGATGTAGCAGCGGCCAATCAGGAGGCTGCGTCATTTCCTTTCTTGGGTTCTACTGGGGCTCTCCCCTATGAGGCCTCTGCTAGACTGAAGTCCCTTGTTGGCTCCTTCCTCCAGCAGCAGAAACGCCATGGACCCAATCTCGACCCAGGCCCATCTAACAAACCCATTCCTCAGACCAACCCGATGTCCAATCACAGCAGTTCTGTCATCCCTATGCCCAATCACAGCAGTTCTACTGGCCCTCCTTTAAACCGTTTCCCTGGAGACAGTCGTCCTGGTTCTCCAGCCCTTTTCACCCCACAGCAGATCAAAACCGAGCCAGATTGGGCTCAGTCGGGTACAGCAGAGTACTTCCATGAACCCCCACCCTGCTTCGGATCTGAACCCTTCGCTCTGAATCACACAGGGGCAGAGGAACCCTTTGACTGGGCTGGTTCTGACCTCAACCCACTTTCCTGTGAACCAGCCAAAGCAGCTGCCAGTCAGCCAGGGAGCAGCACGTTACAGACAGCAGTGGGTCAACCCAAGCGGTATTGCTGTACACTCTGTGGCCGGTCCTTCAAACATGCTGGAGACTTCAAGAAGCACCATAGGGTCCATACGGGGGAAAAACCTTACTGCTGCTCAGTGTGTGGCAAGCGATTCAGCCAGTCAGGCTACCTGAAAATCCACCTCCGCTACCACACAGGGGAAAAGCCTTACTGCTGCCCGGTGTGTGGCAAGTCCTTCAGCCATTCTGGCTACCTGAAGATCCATCTCCGCTACCACACTGGGGAGAAACCATACACCTGTGAACACTGTGGCAAGGGCTTCAGCCACTCCAGTAACCTCAAGAAACACAAGCTTACCCATCAGGCAGTGGTCTAGACAAGAGCACAAGGCTTCTAGTTTTTACGTGGAACATGATCAGTGCTGAGGATTATGTACAGGGACTTGGGGGTTTTAGAGGTTTTAAACATGTTTGAACTGTGTTTTATCAGGAACCGTTTGCTTTGCTGAGAGGTCTCCTGTTCTACAAGAAAACAGGCTTTGCTACCAGAGCCTTAAATAATACGGCTAAAACTGATAAGATGATATGTCACCTGCAATAGCTGTCAGGAATAGAGCATGTCATGTTTAACATGACCGTCACATGACCGTGTGGACCTTGATGAGGCTGGCTCAGGAGGCACTTCTCAGGGATATTGCTCAAGGTGTGATCCCCCAGCTCCATCCTTTGATGGCATTGGTTTCAGTAAGCTCTGCTATTCAGTAATTGTGGACCCCAATGAAGAAGGAAACTCATTCGAGTATCTTTTTAAATAAATACTGAACTACTGATTCAGTTAGTGCCAACTAAATGTTTTCCAGGTTTGATTTGATCTGTATCCCAAATATCAGAATTCATACTGTTGCAATGTTTTAGTTTTGTAGCCAGATTCTATAATAGTGTTTAGATGTTGTCATAAATATTAATCGTTTTGTGATGTATCCATGTTCCTGTCTTGCTATCAACTGGCTTTGTCAGAGCTGTGGAATGTATTTAAATATATTCTTTTATAATTATTGCCCTCTAGTAATTACTTAAAGAAAATTTGCAAAACAAATGAATATAATAGTTCTCTCATGCATATGGATGTCAAATATTACTGTATGTAATGTCATGTAGTGCTACTGTAAATTAAACCTCTGATTGGCAGCTGCTTTAGTGAGCACTTTATCCAATATAATCATGATATGATATATTCATAAACCTACCAAGGATTTCCAAGCGTGTCTGTCGGTCCTCCTGCAGTCAAAGGACCCCTGTTTATTTTGTGTACTTCTCTTTTATGGCTATCTCGTTCGAGACGGTTCAGGTTGAATAGGGTACAAGTTGTATGTTCAGAGTTGCCCAATAAAGGTTTAAGAAGAAACATCTTCGTTTTAAATCTCTATACTCCAGATAAAACCAGTAACATAAAAACTTCAGCCGGACCTCGGAGTCTATCTAACGGTAATTACCTAACTTTGTCTAGCGTAACCTAGATAGCTAGCTAGCGAGCTAACCGAGTGTGAGAAGACTCCATTACCCACAAAGCCACGCGCAAACAACACGGAAGAAGCTGAGGCTAGAACAGAAAACACAATATTTGTGTGAAAATTTTCTGAAATGTAAACTAGTCATCCATGTGGTCGTGTGTTGCGATATCTTATTCGTGGTTACGTAGATCATTTATTGATTTTACTTCACTACGGGACGCAATTCGCTATACACTTCGTTGTGCTCCCATAGCGTTGCTATTAGGCGTTAGAAACTGCTTGCTGTTATCTTAATTTGAACACACACGGTACGTACGTTCACATCATCGGTGTGTAGAGTCGTACATAATGGCAAAGCTTGAGCGACTGAACGCCCGTGTTGCCAAACTGTTGACCGTGGCGGTGCAGGAGGTGCTGGAGGTGGTGAAGGAGACGGTGTCGGAGTACCAGGAGAAAACCGCCCGAACCCAGAGAGAAAACGAGAGTCTGAAGAGGAGGCTCCAGGAACTCCAGGACAAGTTGCTCAAAGAGGACGCAGGTCAGTAAAAAAAACAATAAAGAAGGTAGTAATTATCTGCACACTCATGGTATGCCGTCATCTATTTTAGATCATGCATCATTTCCTGATATAATTCCCTGTTACAGATCGCAGCTCTTCCCTTTCGGAGTGTTTAAGTAAAACCAGCCAATATGAAATACCAAAGGATGAGATTCATGAGGTGGAACCAGAACCAAAGCTGTCTCCAACACACGAGGAAGAGGAGGAGGAGGAGGAGGAGAGGAAGGAGGAGGTGTACACGAGGGACTTGGACCCAGCTGCCTGCGTCAGTTCCCCTGGTCTTGTCACTGACCGCTTGTCTAACGGAACGAATGCCACCATGACGGGTAACATGTCTTACTGGCTATCTGGCGAGGAGCCCAACAACCCTATGACCCACATGAACTCCGTGTCCGTAAACCCAACCTGCTCTCTGATGCTCCCGCCCATCAAAACGGAGCCCGACACCCTGGACGACGCACGAGGCAGCGGGGGGGGTGACGTCCCACCTCACGCCACGCCACAGAACCCCGTCGCGGACGACCCCGCCCATTACGCCGAGTCCAGCGGCCTCAGCTCCTTCGTCAACTCCTTCCAGTTCGAGTGTCCCCAGGAGCTGGCCCCCGGGGGCCCGGCATTGGGGGGGACTGCGGCGGCGGGGCCCGGCCGCTGGGGCGGGCGACCGGACGAGACCTACAACTGCTCGCTGTGCGGCAAGACCTTCAACCGCATGGGTAACCTGCGCAGCCACCTGCGCTGCCACACGGGGGAGAAGCCGTACGGCTGCCAGCACTGCGGCAAGCTGTTCAGTCACATAGGGAACCTCCAGAAGCACACGCGCATCCACACCGGGGAGCGGCCCTACGCCTGCCTGCGTTGCGGGAAGCGCTTCAGCCAGTCCAGCCACCTGAAGAAGCACCAGCGCATCCACATGGACCGTCACTACAGCCTCAAGTGACCTGATTGCACACCACACCTGGTGCGACCTGAACCTGCTAGAACAGTAGGACTACATTTTTTTTTTTCCCTAATCAAGCTCAAGCTCAGGCTTGATGACTAGAGGTCGGAGCACCAGCAAGCGTCACAACAAAAGGAGGACTCGTCACAGCTTTCCGACCTCGTAGCCAACCCTGTTTGTTTTACATTGTGGCCATACGGTGGCGTGGTGTGTTTATGTCTGAGGACGTTGTGGAAGAATGACTAAAACCCTTGCGGTGGTTCGGATACACTGAGGTATCCTCGGTGTCCCAAGACAATTCAGTGTTACCGCTTTGGTTTGTGTCAAGCAAGTCCAGCAATCCAACAGTTTTAACAGCGGGTATGAAGATCAAGGGAAATATCAGGAGATTTGACAGGAACAGTGGGCTAAATGAGAACTTTTGGAATCCAGCCAATATGTTTGAAAGCAATTGCTGTCTCACCTGGTGTTCTCCTAGTTCTCCAGTGAGAGCTTGAGGCTGTGTTGTGTCCACCTGCTGTATGTGACTGTTACACTATTGGGTGGTGTTTCCGTAGCAACCAACCAAACGCAGCAGGTGGGCCAGGGGTCGAGCTGTCCACATCACCAGAGACGTATTCAACACCCAAGGAGATTTTTTTTTTTTTTTTCAGCCATTGTGTCGTACAAATTGTTTAATATCTTTTCTCATAAATCTTCACTTGGAAGCCATCTCACTTCCACAATAGCTGACATAATTGCAGGTATTTCTCCCCAGATGTTGAGCCAATCTGTCCTGGGAGCCTCAACAGCAATTTAATCATAATAAATCCTAGCCAAAAGGTACCGAGTTGGGCACCAAATGTCAGTTGCCTGTAAACAGCAATACATCTAACCCCTACCGGCTCATTAATAACCTGTATCTATTCACAGTGGCTAAAGAAAGATAGCAATGTCATTTGGTACTGCAGTTTGAGACTTGTTGTTTTCAAACGGATAAAGGGTTCACTTTTTGTGCACATAGAATATGTTCATGCCAGATAGAACGAATGATTGTGAATAAATAAATGCACATTTTAATAGTCATGTGGTTGCGATTCGGACGGCGACTTTTACTTTGACAGGTCGTACTGGATGGACATGAAATGTTTCCGGCGGTAGAAAACGTCACATGACCCGTGTTGGTTTGTTTTCCTCCTCGATAGTTCTTCAACATCTAAAGAAAGATCTTCATCGTTCAGGTAAACGATGCATTGCTAATGTATACATCATTTAGTTTACGTTCAGCCTTCCCATATGGATATTCGTCTGCTGCCACAGGGATTAAAACCCATATCCTCATAAGCCGCGCATCAATTCCTTCATCGAGGAGTTCCTACCTCCTCGAAACGTTTGGCGAAATGTGATTATACATTTTTAAGCGCGTACTACATTTTATAACGTACATATTCCGTTATGTAAAACAATTTAAATCGTACACGTTTAAAATTAGCATATAAGGTTACAATTGTAATTTGTCCAAGTTGCGTTATTCTTAGTCATGTTAAAAGAGGTATATATAGATATTATTGAGGCAATGAGCATCAAAGTACCACGGCAGGGTTCATTTGGGGAAGGAGCTCCGTAACACCGCTGTCTCGGCGCTAGGATGTCCAAGCTGGAGCGCCTGAACTGCCGGGTGGCCAAGCTGCTGTCGGCCGCGGTGCAGGAAGTGCTGGAGGTGGTGAAGGAGACGGTGTCGGAGTACCAGGATAAAACCGCCCGAACCCAGAGGGAAAACGAGAGTCTGAAGCGGAGACTACAGGAACTCCAGGAAAGGTTACTCAAAGATGACGCAGGTGAGAAGTGGACCAAAGAGTTCCTACACAGAGTAGAGCATAGTCATTCAATGTAAGCTCGTAAGCTCATAAGCAAGGGAGAGGTGAAATGTCACGTGAGTTGGAGTTATGTTCATATAACTTGCACAATGACTTCCAGCAGCCAATATCTATTCATACGTGTAGAGCGGCCCATTGTTTTTAAGTTCATGTGCTTATGTCTAATATCACACTGTCAAATCCTTGAAGCTTAATATTAAGGTTAATTATACACTTTATTATCTGCTTCTCAGCTCCTCTACGTCCAGATAAGCCTGCGTTTGTAGATGACTCATCCAGACCTGCCGCTGTTGGTGGACTGCTGCTCCCAGACCCAAGCCCAACACAGATCCTGGAGCCTGGGTACGTCCACCAGCGTGAGGACCCAGACATTTTAGAAGCTGGATACCTGGGCCAAGACAGCCCCGGGGACTGTAAGACCAGGTTCACCATCACCGAACACTGCAAAATGGAACTGGTGGAGTCGTCACGTGAGGCTGGAGGGGAATCAACTATTGGCTTCACGTCAGGTGACCTGGGCTGGGACGTCCACGCGGCCTCGACCAATCCAACAATCTCTTCTGGTTCAGGTGACCTGTTGGCTCTGAGCCTGGCGTTCATCAAGAGGGAGCCAGAGGAGGAGGAGAGGGAGTGCATTATGGTGAAGCCACCAGAACCCAACCCTAACCTTAGCCATAACCCTCCCTCTAATCACAGCCCTCCTCCAAATCATAACAGTAACCCTCCACAACCTTCCCACAGTGGGGTGGACTTCAACTGGGAGGCCCCCTGTCTGGAGGCGGTGTCATTCAGACAGCCTCCTCACGGCGGCACCAGACCCAGCAGGTCTGAGGACCACCCCGGCACCGCAGCCGGCAGGAGGTTTGGGTTCTCCAGGTCTGGCAGGGGAGCGAGGGACAGCTGGAGGAGCAGGATGGAGCTGCTGGTGAGGAAGGAGAAACACGTGTGTTTCTTGTGCGGGAAGACGTTCAGCCGACTGGCCAACCTGAAGATCCACCAGCGCTCCCACACCGGGGAGAAGCCATACCGCTGCAGCCAGTGCGAGCGCAGCTTCAGCCAGGGAGGAGACCTCACCAAACACATGAGGGTCCACACGGGGGAGAAGCCCTACTACTGCAGCCACTGTGGCAAGAACTTCAGCCGCCGGGAGAACCTCAAACGCCACCAGAAGATTCACCAACAGCGTCACCCGGCCTTCAGGAAGCAGTGATGGTTCCTCTAGTGCTGGGGCCGCTTTCTGGGTAAGATCCTGGTCGTCTTGAGCCTGGAACAAATGCCCCTTTCTCTATCAGCCCGCCCACCAATGCACGCCGGTTTTCCATACAAACTCGTATCTGAGGGTAGAAACGAGTGCAAAAAGGATACGCCGGTGCTGCTCGCTAGCAGGGCTGGACAGTGAACACTCCTGCCTCGTCCCCGTGTTTCTGATGCCATGGTACTCTACGATTAGCTCAAACGGTCTTTGGCATAGTAAACAGCAACACCTTCTAACGCCACAGCCCAGGGTATTGGAGAAGCAAAACGTGACATGATTCAAACCCGAGTTCTGAACACGGCTGATAATGACGATGATGATGAAGAAGGGTCAAAGGTGTCTTTATGTGGATTTGTGTTGTTGATCACAAGGACAGGAAGCAGGGCCTCAACAGTTACCAATTGAACATACTGGGCTCTACCAAGCCCCATCTCCTAAACCCTGACTGTAACTCATGACTCATACCCTAACTATGACGTAACCCTTAACGTCTCGTCCCGACCGTAAACCCTGAACCTGCACAGTGCCTTGCGTTCACACTGAGGCCCACATCATATACATATGCATTTGGGGATTTTTCTGACACTTTTATCCGAAGCGACTTAACAACCATTCATTCACACACCTACGGTGGAGTCAACCACCGCTACTGCCGGCCCATATAGACCCTCTAGGGTCCCCCGGCAAACGCATCTGAATTAATTTATATCCTCCAAGGAGATTGGGAAGAGTAGAGTTGAGACAGCAGACCACCTGGTATCTACTGCTGGGCACGAGATGTGTACGAAACAGACAACACCTTGACTGGAGCAAAGCTTCCTCTCGTCGGTCGTCATAGCATTGATGGGTTGGAAGTTTGCCTTGTCCTTTAATTTAAATGTTCTGGTTCGTTTCCACTGTCGAACAGTAACCTTATTGAACCTGTGCTCGTGCTTTGAGTGTAATCAAAGCCCAGGCTTCAATTCTAAACTCAACGTGAATTGTACCCTTAATGTATTTCAATACAACATGTACTGTACGGCTCCCTATACTGTACTGCGGTACCCAGACAGATTTTAAGCTAGGGGTCTTGACTGGGCTCTATGGGCTGAGCTAGCGGTACACAACTTCGATTGGTCAATCACAATCGTTGGAAATCTGTGCAGCCCCCACTAATGACCCAACACCTGCATTTGATCGGTAATGTTATTTAGCATCTAGCATTTTATCACTGTCCTCATTGTTTGAAACCATCTTGTATTTTAACTGTGGTCAAAGACAAGTTTTCACTTTGAACTTTTTTTTTTAGCCATCTTATCTCAGATAATACACACAGGCTCACAAAATACAAATTCTACTCAAAAGCTAACATGACAGACATTGTGAGGATATGTTTAAAAGGCAATCACAGCATCTCTTTTCATGTTGACGAAGAAAGCCTGTCCCTCTAGTTGTTTGTGGTTAATGTATGACTTGTTATCATTTTGACTAATGGAGGTAAGTATTTGATTTAATTAAAAGACAACACTTAATCAAACGCGACAATGCTTTTCTCCTGCTTACTTAGGCCTACTTTCAATGGACTACTTGGCACACCGGCTCCCTCTGCTGGCGGGTCAGCGTCACGACAAGGGAAATACTTGAACAAGTACATAATTATATGATGTTTATGGGAACACTAAAGATAACAATAAGCATACTATCGATTCGGTTTAAGCATAAAAAACTGGGAAAAAAATCGAAAACTCCAAGACCGCAGCCGAGGTTTAACCTTTAGGTAAATGTTTTTTATTCTGGATCATACAGGTTACAATCTTTATAAATACAATAATTTAACATGTCTTGAGAATTTATTTTATTGCAAATGTAGGCCTACAGTACAAACGAATGAGACGATATCATTTCTGCCTCTATACGATTCAGACACTTCACGATGAATAATAGTGTAACCATCACGTTTACACACAAAGCCCTGATCGCACAATGATGATGGTGCTGATGACGATGGAGAATCTACAGTGACTGGCGTTTATAAAGTGCTCCGCCTTCCTCCGACCTGCAAGGATCTGTTGTTTTTCTTCAGTCGGTGACGCAGACGGCGAACCAAGTTTGGGCATTAGTTAATAATGTTTGTTGACCACCTAAACAAGGAAGCGTCTGGTCGTGGGCGTTGACGGCGGAGCTGTGGCTGTGGTCCGTGTAGGTTACGTGGGTCTTTTACCGTGGAGACCCCGGAAGCCGCCAGGTGGAAAGCAGCAGAGACGCACCAGGTGAGTCCTACAGATGTTTACGTGGCTGGAAGTTTAAAGACTTATGTTCCAGCTGAGAACGGGCTGTTCATAAACGCATGAGGCACAACGAGTGCGGGGAAGGTACGGGTTTGTATTCCGAACAGAGGCCGAGTATCAAATGACAGATTAATAAAAGGAGCCGCTCTGAATAGACCTGACAGTATGTCGCGCATACCCTCAGTTTAGGAAAGACCCGGTAGGAAAGTCATGGTTGCGTACTTCTGCAGGCCGAGTCCAGAGACGTTTCATTTATTTGAAAGTATTTTTGTTTTGGTATTCTTTCTGATCAGTGTGTAAAGAAATAATAGGCCTATTTCCGATTACAACGTGTTTTAATTTGACTGGTTAATTAGGTTAAGTTAATTAGGTCTTCCTTTTAAAGAACAGTTATTCTCGCCGGCCCAACACCGCCATCATCAGTTGGATAAAAGACACTCATGCAATTCATTTTGGGGGGAGCTACTGAAAAAAACACATGTTGGATAGCCATAGGTGGATCTCTTAAATGGGGATGGTGGTGTGGGAGATCGGACGCGTCATAGCCTCAAAACTTAAAATAAACCTTTTCGTAAAATATTGCATCTATACCCGGATATAATAGAAGACTGGTGTACCTACTCTGGAGAACAATCATGCTCTCAAATTAATGATTTGTCGCCGGACTTTGCCCTCAAATGTACAACGGTACGAAAACTTTTCTACCAGGACACTACCATTCTTTTACATAATAGAACAGTGATGTGTGTCTGTTGGCTCCCAGTAAAGACTCTCCTAACTGTCACTAGTTTCGGCGTCTCGTCTGAGTCCAGCAATGTGCGACCTTTGACATGAAGATTCATGAGAAGATCCTGCTCCACTACCAGTCCTGCGACTCCCCAGTCGACAAGGAGGGTTACCTGTACAAGAAGGTCAATCATACCTCTTTAATGACCATACCTCATACCTTATTGATCATTACCTCACTTCGATTACTACCTCCTACTGTCCATAAAGGCACAATAAAGCTTCAACAAAACACTATTATAAGAGGGGGGGGGGGGCTCAGCCATTAGAAAGCCTGGCTTTTGTATTGAAAGTGTTGTTCCGCCCATCGCAGGGGGTGCGGAACTCATCCTATCAGAAGCGCTGGTTCGTGCTGAAGGGGAACCTGCTGTTCTACAAGGAGCGGCGGTCGGAGCGCGAGCTGCTGGGAGTGCTGGTGCTGGAGGGCTGCAGCGTGCAGCTCTGCGAGTCGGACGAGCGCTTCGCCTTCTCCGTGGTCTGGAGCGAGTCTCACGTGACCGGCGGCCGCACGTACAAGCTCGCCGCGGAGGACCAGCCCACCCAGGAGAGCTGGCTCAAGGCCCTGCTCTCAGCCAATCACGCCTACCTACAGCTCCTGCTGATGGACCTGGAGGCTCGCTATCGGGGTGAGAGATGGAAAGGGTTGCGGGTTCGATCCCCGTGTCCTCTGTTTAACCGTGAGATGCCCTAATCCCTAGTTGCACCTGAATGGCATGTCTCTGTATTTTATTCACTGAGACATGATAGAAGACATTCGAGACATTCAGGTAGTCTAATCATCACAGCAATCATCATCTTATTGTGTTTTTTCTCATATTGAAGACACATTGAAGAACACATTGGAAATCTTTTTAATGACTCTACAAGGTAATTAAAAGTGTATAACAGGAGCAGGAGCTGGACTAGTTTAACTCTGCAAGTCAATGGACGCACAGGCTAACCAAGCAAACTCCACTGGTCGCACAATGATGAATTTGGTGTTAAATACTCCTGAATATCGGTAAAACAGTAGGGGACCGACTGGGGGACATTTTGAATCCAATTTCATCTAGAATACATCAAGCAAAATTCTCTCTCTCCTATCTCCTCTTTCTCAGAGCTAGGCGGGACGTCCCATCCGGTCCCCCTGAAGCCGGTGCCCTACGTCCCTCCGGGTGCGACCGCTTCCTCCTGCACGGCCAAACAACTCCTCCCGGCCCCGCCCAACCAACACAACGCAGCCGTTAGGAAGTCTCCAAAACTGTGGCCAAAAAGAAATGCCAATGTGGCGCCAATATCTGGGCCTGCACCGCCTCAGAGGGAGTGGCTAGAGTTTGGGTCAGGACACCAGGAGGAGTTTATTGAATTACACACCGAGTTTGGAAAGGAGATCAAGGAGCTGATCGCTGAGCGGCGGAGACGTGGCGGGGCAGGGGAGGCGGAGCAGGAGGCTGAAGCAGATCTGATTGATTTTGGATGAAGCGCAAAGCCATTCATGAAAATGTATTGTTTTACCCGCTCGGATGTGGATGTGTTAACGTGTAAATATTTGAGATACACTCAGTTCGGAGGACGTTTTGATTCTGTCCTTGTCGATCAAAAGCTTTTAAATCATCAATGTTTGGGGACTCAAGTCTATGTTTGTTCTGTTAATAAATTATCTTTTTATTCCACCTTTGCTCTTTTCTCCAATCAGCTGCTCTCTAATCAACTTTGTAATCTGCATTTCTGGGGAGCCCCACCCTACAAACATGTACATACACAGAGACACACACACATCAATCCCCCCCCCCCCCCTTACTGAGCAGAGTTTAAAATGGACAAAGGGACAAGAGAACTGATAATAGTTATTGATTGATGATCTTAGATAAATCAGATGTTAATAGTAATAAAATGATTATAAAATTATTTTATTAATGAAAATATAAAATAATATAAAGCAATTAAAACAAATAATTTCAGTAATTTTGAGATATTGATAAGAGTTCCAAAAGGATGTGATTATCGTTATTGAACAGTGAGATTGATAACTTTAATACGTTATAATATTACTAGAGATCAGTGATAATAGTTATTGATAAGGCTTATAAGGACCGGATCGTAGCTATTTATTAAAATAGGGTAGAAGCCTGATCATAGTTATTGATCTGTGTTGTTAGGGTTGTCAAATGCCTGCCGGAGAGATGGCGTCTAGGAGTTAAAAAAAATGCTGTGTGTGTGTGTGCATGGTCTATTTCAGTCTGTCCAGCTGCCTGTTTTACGTTTTTCCAGTTCTCTCCATTTCCCCCTCGCCTCTCTTTCTCTGTCCGTCTCCCCCTACTTTTTCCCCTCGCTCTATTTCTTACACACTTAATCTCTGGCGAGGTGAGATATTTCAGGTAACATGGCTTATACTGCTTGACGCTCTGAGATAAACACTCTGCTTCACTCTAACTGGGTGGTGTTTCGCCGCGACGGTGTCAATTGCGCCACGAGCAAAGCAGGAACATGATTGACGGTTCCTATAAGCTGTATAAGGAGACGGCGGGTTTAGAGCGGACCATATTCTGAACTATACTAGGCACCCCCTGGTAAGACGCAAATAGAGCCCCCACATACATACAGCAATAAGTCCAATCATGGGATCAGTCTGATCTGCCTTCTTGGCCAGGTTATTCCTGGAAAATTGATAATTTAATCTCATTAAAATTGTACCTAAAAATTCTGGATTTCGATTAGAAAGGGAAATAAAGGATATTAATTGATTGATTTTCAACTAATCTGATCAATAGTGAGATATGAATGGAAATGTGACGTTTTAACCGTTGGGTTGAATTTAGAACATACTTTGTTGAAGTGTTTTATGTGTCATGCAACCTCCAGAAAAACACACAAAGAGGCCCTCTTCACTGGTACCCATAAATCCCAGGTACTCCAATTATAACTCTGTTTTGATTCTAAGGCGCTTAGGAATAAAACATCTGCTAAATGACTAAATGTAAATGTAGGAAAGAAAAAACCCATGTCTGGAATTACAATAAGCCAGTTAATCCACGTTAATGCACAGTTTTTACAACTACCACTGGTGCCATATACACATATACAAATAAAGTGCTCGTTAATAACCTACATGTCATCAATATCTTAATATCCGTGTGGTTTTCCAACATGTTATTAATATCTTAATGTTTGCATACTAAATGCTGGTGTTAATATCGTACATGTAATTCATATCTTAATGTTTATGTTGACACTTATAGTCCCCGACTCTTGATCTGCGCTGGTCGTGTGTCAGTACTGGAATAAAACCAGCGAACCATTAGCCAACTATTTTCAGTTTTGTGTTTCTCTCTCCTGCTGGCGATTAGCACTACTACGGCTGTGATCCGACACGCTCATTTAGAGTGGTGATGATGTTGGACTATGTCTGATGGAAACACAAGTAGCTCCTTAATGAACGGTCAGGGTGGCAGCTCCTCAGACCTGCTCACCGCCCCGGATCCCGAGACAGAAATAGACACAACAAAGACCCCTAAACAAGACCCCAGGTCCCCGACACAAAGGGGGTATGTACAACAGGCCGGGCTCGGGGGGGAGGTAGCAGGCGACGGCAGGACATGCTGACGCATCAGTCTGTCCATATTAGTCCAGGGGGACGGCGGACGGTCCTGGCGTTGAATTCACCTCATTCCAAGGCTCCTGGGGCCTATTTTGGAGGCCTGGTAAGACGATACCCCATGCAACCTCCTCGCTCCTCCCTCTGTCTCCTACTTGGCCGGGATGCTTGCTTTCTGTGTGGAGAGTGGAGGCTAAAGTTAGCAGCCCCTGGCTAGTATATAAGATGCATAGACGGCCCTCCTCCATCGTCAGTTCCATCAGCTTGGTGTAGGCTTCTCTTCTTCTTCCTCCAATACCCAACATACAAGAAAGATGGTGAGTGGTCCTCTACCCTCCGCATGGAGCATGTCTTCAGGGTCTGGGCTGTGGGCTGGCAGGGTGGACACCATCTTTGAAACATTAAGAGATGGGATGAAGAAAAGATGAGGGATTGATCCCTGATGCAAAGACCAGTGTGCAAGAC
>JAOPUA010000072.1:6354125-6367280 GCA_027122455.1 Trisopterus luscus
CCCCCTTCATCTCCTCCTTCAATACTCCCCATCACTCTTCCACCCCCCCACCATCTCCTCCCCTTCACGTTCTCCTCTCTCCTCTCCGGCCCTCATCCTCCTTTGTCTCCTCCTCCTCCTCCTCCTCCTCCTCCTCCCCAGAGTACGTCAACCAGGAGGCCCGTGAGCTGCGGCCGGCGGTCCCGGACCGTCCCAGCACGCTGCCCCGTAAGGCCCACCGCTCTGAGCCCCGCCACCTCCCCAACGGCCTGGGCCCCAACGGCCTGGCCCCCGGGCACAGCGTGGAGAACCCCGAGTACCTGGTCCCCCTGGGGCCCCTGGCGGCCCCCAGCTCCCCCGCCTTCGACAACCCCTACTACCTGGACCTTCTGGCCGGCGGCGTGGAGGGGGTCTCGGCCCGGGCTGAGGCGGGGGGCGGGGTCAGGGCGGGGGAGAGGCCGCTGAACGGCTACCTCACGCCCACGGTGGAGAACCCGGAGTACCTGGGCCTGGCGGACACCTGGACCGGACATACCTGATGAGGGTGGGGCGGGGCGGGGTGGGGGTTGGACGGGGTGCGAAAATGTGAAATTTGGTACAGAGAGCAGGTGTGTGTGTGTGTGTGCGTGTGCGTGTGCGTGTGCGTGTGTGTGGGGAGTTATCGTCAGCCAATAGAAAAGCATTCACAGAGGACAAGTAACACTAAAAAAAAAGATCAAATTCCTGCTACCAATCAAATTTATTCGGAAATCTGATTTTTTTTGAGGGGACACTTGACCTCTGGCCTCAAAGATCTATCGACGTTTACAGCCTCTAGCAGCTCAACGGTGTCGCGCGCGTCCGGTCGCCGCGGCAACGGTTCTCATGAATAACCGGTGGAGCAACGTGTCACTGGAGGTGTTTTCCTTGTCTTTCTAACAATCCCTTCGATTATGTCTTTGTAACGGTGCGATGTGATGTGTGATTGGGTCGAGCCCTGCTCTCTCCTCAGCCAATCAGAGTGCTCTGAGGGGGTCCGCGAGCCGTGAGCGGAATAACGATGATGTCACCCCCTTGGCTCAAAGGAACTTTGTCTCGGCAATAAAAAAAAAAAAGAAAAGAAAAGGACCCTGAGGCCCATCTGCGCCACGAGAGAACACACAGACTTGTGTTCCGTGTTCCGTGTGCGTATGTGTTTGTGAACTTGTGCGTGCTTGTTATTTGAACAAGGGCTGTGGATGGTAAAATACTCTATGGAGATGTCTCACTCACATGTTAGCAGCCTGATGCAGAACTCTAGCTAGCCTGATGACACACTAGCTATTATGTCGGCACCCTGATGGGGAAATAGCAGGATTAGCACTCTGATGGAAAACCCCCAGCTAGCATTATTGAATCCCAGCTAGCATTATGGAATGCAGACAGAAGATATGTGGATAGACACACTGGGCCTACTTTGTGGCTGGTCAGTAGTTTACGGTCATAGAGTTTACGCACGGTACGAAGACACCGGAAATGGGGGTTTCTATGTGGATGTAGACCCAGCCCCTCGCACTCAAACTACACCCATCATACACCAGCCACGCCCCCTCCTACACAATCCACGAACCACCGCCAGAAGTCATGTGACTCTGAAGCCGTGACTGGTGTCTGATGTCCATTTATACAAAACCCTATTTTGTACGTTTTCTGTGACTTATTATCGTGTTTGAAGGTTTATCTCTGTGTGAATATTTTTTTATGTTTTAAGGTTTGATTGTACGAAATAAAGTGTAAAAAGGTAAGCAAGTAATTGGATTAAAACATTGACTCTTGTGGAAAAAGCAAATGCATAAGAAACAATTTTATGAAGAAAATATGTATAAATTGTGATGTTTCTATTCTTTGTATGCATTACATTTACTTTTTAAATACAAGGGAAAAGTTTGCAATGGTTGTTACTCCCGGGTCTTCTTGTGCGACAACTATGGAAATGTTCTGAAATCCAAACGGCCTTTTCTGCCATCTTGTGGTAGTTATAGGAAATACAAATTAATACGTTTAGGTATTATGTTCGAGAGTATGTTAAGGTGTCAGGACCAGCCAACTGCATCTCTTTAGCCTAGGCCAACATAACATTTTGCAAATGAAAGAAAAAGGCGTGTCTGGTGTATTTAATATCAAAATTTCTTAGCCCACCTGACCCTATCCATTTTGTATACATTTTCTACATTTGAAATTCTGTTGGTGTTGTATTCAATAGGCCTCTTTAGACACGTGTATTGGCACGTTTTAAATGTCAGAGGGCAGTATAGCTCTGGATTTAATAGGAAACCATCTTCACTACAGATCTGATAGTTTAATAGTTAATATAATAAATGTATTAACCTGGCCTATTACACTCCTTCATGTTCCTTGATTTATTTTTTTCAATCAAAATCTTTATTCAAAAGCAGAGATACTGAGAATTGACACTTTCTTTGAACTGTGCCCTTAATACAGGGTAAGCTAAAATATAAGTGTTAGTTTCACCTTTGAACAAAGTGAGCACAAGATTTTAGCACATACAAAGTATTTGGGATAGTCTACTTCAGAATAAGATTATCCTCAACACAAAAAACTGGTGACCAGCAACCTGAAACTACAAGGAAACCCTAGCCCTAATTCCAAACTCTAGAACCAACAATCAAACCATTTCTCTTTTTTTTTAACTAAGATGTTTGGGGTTAGGTTTTCTGTTCAGTATCTCTTGACTCTTTTATAATTCCTTGTGGGTGTCTTTTCGTGCCGGCCAGCCCTGGTGCTGGCCAGCTCCTTTATAGCCTCTCCTGTTGACACATAAATAAACAACCATTTAAAGTATCATGAAAACCTTACCTGGGGTCTTCAAACAGCTGCAGCATCCCCCCTGCCCCCCTATATCACACCTCAGAATGAATTGGGGGGAAAACAATGAAAGAAATCCTGATCATGCTAAAAGTGAAAGGATTGGAGATAGGGTATCAGTGCACCAGATTAACTTGATCACAATAAGTGAAGTACAATACAAAAACCTAACACCTAACCCTAACTAGTCTTACACTCTGCTATTGCAAATGCTACATGAATAACATTACAAACCACTATGCTATTATACTTACTAGGCCAATGGGTTAAAGTGGCAATCACTAAGATTTCCGTTTCGTTCTCTCGGGCAGCGCCTATGGCGATAGGCGGTAATTGCAGGTGTGTTTTTGGACATCACTTCACAGAGATCCGAACAGTGTTGCCTTTGTGACGTCTGTCAGATGACAGATGGTTTGCTGGCAACGCTGGCAGAGACTGATTCACACACAAGTGAGTTGAAGAACACGTCTGTGATTGGAAAATGCAACAATAACTCTGCGACACCCAAGCCCATTTTTAATCAGCGTTGTTTTCTGTAGGCCCTACTTGTGTTCATGTGGACTTGTGAGACATCATCAGTCGCATCCCATTCCCAAGTACTGTTCCAAAGGTCTGAGTTTAGCAAAGTATACCAATGCCCGGATTTGTTCTTGCTCCGCCCATTTTATCGAGGAAGAATGGGGGAGGGGGGGCTATATTAAAAATTTGTACTTAAATACAAACCGTGGTATTGAAGCTATATTTTTCCCTGGGTGGTCCAGGTATCTGACATGCGCCTTCTGTAGTCCATCTTCGAAAAATTGTAGTTTCATCACAGCAGACCCACGTCCATAACATCCACCGTCGCATGATGACGTACACTAGAGTAGGTGCAGACGATTCTCTCAGCAGCGCGGTTGTCTTTGCATAGTCCATAGCCCATAACCCCAGCCATTGTGTCACCTCAGTCGGCGATAAATAGTGACAGACATTTATTTACATGACAATGTTCTTCTGAGTTTATTCGTTTAAAAGCGTTTTAATTTGATTGGCCTGTTGGGCTCTGTGGGTGGCACTGGGCATAATAATAATAATGTGGTAATTGCATCCCGGGTAAAAAGATTTTTTCTGGTAATTGCTTTTAAGCCCTATCATTTGAATGGAATGGAATTTAGCCTATCCAAAAATAAAACAAATGTATGGTTTAAGCACAAATTTTTTTTTTTGGAAAATTAATACAGCTGATATTTGGTCAAATATATGTATCTTACGTCCAGTTATATATGTCTATAACGTGCAGTATTCATCGGAAAATGTATCAGAACCAGTGTTTCGACCCAGAACGCCACCCGGCCAGTCGAGCAGTTTGATACAGAGTTGTTGATTGGCCAGCACTGGATGACATTATAAGCCATGCACTGTGATTGGTGGAAGGGCTATTCTGCTCATTTTTTCTCGCGATTGTTTCCCCGTGTGGGTTAATGGCTCCTCCTGCTAGATATTGAGACGGAGCTGGTACAGAGGAGCAATAAGGGGTAGCAGCAATAGTACGTAGAATAGCAATTACACCCTTAATATTAGCTGTTTTCCGTCGTAATTGTTTGGGTGTGTTTGGCACAGACGCGGTGGGAGTATTAGTTTGGGTCGAGTGTTAAAATTAGACACAGGCGGTCGAGGAAAGCGTTGTATTTTTGAACGACCAACTCCCCAAATGAACTCCGTCAGAGCCACCAACAGAAGACCCAGGCGAGTGTCGAGGCCGCGCCCGGTGCAGCCCGAACGGAACAACGGCGAGCGAGGTAAGCCAGGCCCTGGTCAGCCAATGCCCGAGGTGGAAAACGTGCCAGGCAACGCTAGTATTTACATGCGGGGGGGATGTGTGCACGCCGGCCCCTTCTCTACACCCAGACACGGCGGGGGAGGCAGGAAAACTCGAGGCTTCTTGCTCTATGGCTCAGGCCAGGCCGCGCTTTGTTTGGCTTGAGTGATCGTGGCTAACGCCGAGAGCTAGCTCCCTGTGAGGTGAGATGGAGGTTGGGGGTTGTCTTCGCCTACTGCTGCGTACCTATCTAGATTGCCAGAATTAGTAGCCTGGGTTCAGGTGGACCTGAACCAGAGCCGAAGGAATGGACTGGACGTCCATTCGTAACCGGGCTCTTCATGTCTGTTCGGCCGGTGCATTCCCAGCTGTCACTAATGGTTTGGAGGGTGTAAATCCAATGCGATGCATTTGGACTGCCATTTTTTGGGGTGTAACGTTAACAAAACACTGGCAGGGTAGAAGATCATGGTGGCTGGCCGTCTGGCTGGATGTGGTCAGACGTATCGGTTATGATAGACTGTACATTTGTAGTTGACGCCATCGGGCCGTTTACACAGAATCGCCGTGTCCATCTTGTGTGTTTTAAGACACACACCATGTAGGAAACAGCCGTATGTGCCCAAGGACCCTTCCATGTTCCCAGTGCTTCCTATGTCTCTATTTGTTTACACCGCAGATTTGCAAGATACGCAGTTGGGTTTTGAGCCATTTGCTACATGTCTCATCGACCGTGCTTGCGGCCCTTTTGGCTGCCTCCTTTATTTTGATTTCATTGTAAGCGAGATAGTCTTTAATTTGATCATATGCATACAACCAATTGCAATTGACAAAAACCAAATGGCCTTTATATCCTCTATATAATTGCAGCCATCAAGCTGGTCGTCTGCGAGGCTACATCTGCCATTATCAATCAGAAACCTTTGTCTGTCTTGCCAAGTATTACCTTGCTGGGTAGCCTATGCCACATACATGCAGTGTATGCGTCTTACTACAGCGCTATTCATCAATAAAGACTACATGTAAATGTCACTCACAGTATGGGCTTTACAAAGTCAAACGTTATACGTATCAAATATGCAATCGCTTTCAAGGCATTAGCCATTTAATAAGCATTATGATAATAATGAGGTAATTATTAGTGAAGACAGCTTTCATGTATTTGTTGTGTTTTGTCAACATGTTTTAAGTAATGGCACCTGAGTTTCAGCTATTTCTTTCTTGATGAAAGTGTATGTAGTTATTTGTATAAGGCATGCTCCCCCATAGAACTACAGACTAAAGATCTAGTATGCAAATATATATTCTTGGATAAATCAGGTTCAGATATCCATGTCCTTCTGTTTCCCTATCCTGTTGGCATGAAATCATTTGATTTGCGGATATCCATGCCTCGCAGGCTAAAGTGTTTATGGCTTGCATTGAGCATGTGTGATTGGTCCGCTTGTCCTGCTGTCCAGATGAAGAGGTCCCCGCTGCTGCCGCCGCGGCCGAGATGGCTGTCGAGGAGTCGGGGCCAGGAGCCCAGAACAGTCCCTACCAGCTCCGTCGCAAGTCCCTGGTGCCCAAGAGAACCGCTGCTGCCTCTGCCACTGCCTCCGCCTGCCCCAGCAAGAGCCCCATGGAGGTGAGCCTAACTTGAAGTGCTTGTGTTTGACACATATTCCCTGGCGCAATGTTGTTATTACTCATGCAAATGGATTGTATATTCCCCCCTCCCCGGTGAGCGAGAAGTATTTGCCACCAAAGTAAAAACCTACATTGGGATTTAGGGAATGTGTATAGGGACATACTCCATTCAAATATGTAGTATGCTTCAGAGTATACTCCATTGTGTTCTTTGTAGAATATGATGGGAGTACAAAATACTTTGGGCTTGATTTTGAAACCGTGGGTTGAGGCCATTGTCGAGAGTCTTCCTGGGTACGCAAGGATGTGCAGTGTGAGGATGTAATGGGCCTCTAATCTCCTGTTCCAGGGTGCTTCTACCTCGTCCACAGAGGCCTTCGGTCACCGAGCCAAGCGGGCAAGAGTGTCCGGTAAGAGCCACGACCTGCCAGGTGTGTGTCACAGCTTTTCGAAATTACTGCCAGGCAACTGAGAGGAATGTATTGGCATGTTGTCACATAACATTATCGTGTGTTTATTATTTTGTATTTGTTTTGGTCGCTATCTTTTTCTTATCTGTTGTAAATCTGAAGCAATTTGGCAAACTATTTTCACCCTTTGTTTAATAACAGTGTAATATGTTCTTTACTGACCACCCATACAATAATTTGTGTATATCTTTGTGTGCGTGTGTGTTTTTGTGTGTGTGTAGCTGCCCCAGCAGAGCAGTATCTGCAGCAGAAGCTTCCAGATGAGGTGGTGTTGAAGATATTCTCCTATCTGCTGGAGCAGGACCTGTGCCAGGCAGCCTGCGTGTGCAAGAGATTCAGCCAGCTAGCAAACGACCCCATCCTCTGGTGAGTGGTCAGCCGGTCACATGTTAGCGTTACATTGCCTTACTATGGAGCAGGCTCCCCCCTGATTCCACTTAAAGAAGTGTCTGCGTTATGATTTATTTTTAGAAATGTATACATCCTGATGTATGTATCATATCTTTTATTAGGAAGCGGCTGTACATGGAGGTGTTTGAGTACACCAGACCCATGATGCACCCAGAACCGGGCAGGTTTTACCAGGTCAGCCCTGAAGAACATGAGCACCCAAACCCCTGGAAGGAGAGCTTTCAGCAGCTGGTCAGTAGCCATGCAGGCGTTATTCACTTATTTATTTGGTGTGTTGTATTACTGCGTGCCGTTTTTATTGTCGCATCTAGGTTCCCCTTTGCTCTGGTGCATTGTTGTCTAATATTCAATGTGTATTGTAGTCGTTTTATCTTTTAATTATACCATCACAGATTAGCTCAGTGCATTAGCACCTTCTGCAGACCCCCAGATGGTCAGACGCGTGTATTAAATGCTGATTGTTTTGGTTTGCAGTGAACAGTAGGGCATGTTCCTGACACCAATTAAAATCAAAATACTAGAAAATGTCATCATTAGCCGATAAGACAGCCACTCGGACTTGGCACAGGTTTAAGGAAAAATAAATTATGCTTGCTGCCAAGTAACGTACTGTTTATATATAAAAAAAAATGAATCACACCACTGAAATTGTCCAGCCGATGGGTTATTTATACATGCTGGTTCAATGAAGTTTAATGTTCGTTCAGAACATCCTGTGATCACGAATGTGGACTTCTGATTGTTGTGTTACAGTACAAAGGGGCTCACGTGAAGCCCGGATTTGCTGAGCATTTCTACAGCAACCCAGGCAGATATAAAGGCAGGGAGAACATGCTGGTAAGTCTCAATGCCATAGGACAGTGCCGGTACCACTTCTCCAGAAACTGTTGGTTCAAGATGTTTGGGGGAAATTGTGAAATAATGTCTTTAATTGGCTGTTCCCTGTACCCGCGCAGTACTACGACACCATCGAGGATGCTCTGGGCGGCGTGCAGGAGGCCCACTTTGACGGGCTGATCTTTGTCCACTCGGGTATCTACACTGACGAGTGGATATACATCGAGTCCCCCATCACCATGATTGGCGCAGGTGAGAACAAACACCCCCACGGCTGCAACCCTACCACCTCCTGGTCCATAAGTGTCACACAGTGGCATGTGGGCATGATGCTGCTAGTGCTGCTGCTGCTGCTGCTGTTGAAACTAGCATTGGGGAGGCTCATCGTCCTCTTTCTGCCTGGTCACAGCTCCCGGTAAGGTAGCAGACAAGGTGGTGATCGAGAACACCAGGGACTCTACGTTTGTCTTCATGGAGGGCTCGGAGGACGCCTATGTAGGCTACATGACCATCCGGGTAAGCAGTGACCACACCTCCCCCCCTCCTTGTCCCCTCCTATTTCTCTGTTCTAGATATAGCATATTGTTTCTCTCTCACTTCACTTCCTCTTCGCGGTAGACTCTTAGGGTGATCAACATCATTTCAGGTGAAGGTCATTTGAAACACCCGTGTCTGCTTCTGATTAATATTAATATGGATATTGATCCGTGGACTGACTTGAATTACAAGAAGATTTCTCATTGTTGGGACGTTGATGAATTTACTGTCCTTGAATGGAGCTCTCTTATACTTGGGGCAAATTTATTATTTTGTGTAGCTAATCTTATTGTTTAAAATACAATTCTGTGATGTGAATTATTTAGTAGTTACACAGTAAGTCTACCATGTTATTACGATTCAATGCTAGAATTACAGCTATTATATGAGCTGTTAATTAAAATCGGTAAAATCTCTTATTTTTCCTGCATTATTTTTAAATTCGTTACTTGGGTCCTGGTAGTGTTAAAGAGTGTCCTTGTGGAGGTGTGGTGTGTAGTAACTCTAGTTAAGTCTAGTTATGACCAAGGCTCTTGAACTTCTTTCAATGCCTGAGCGTTTCTGATCAGGGACTAAATGGCTGGAGCAGCCCTGGCCCGTCTTTTACCTGCTCTCCTCATCGTTCCCTCACCTCTGCAGTTTAACCCCGATGACAAGTCAGCCCAGCACCATAACGCCCACCACTGCCTGGAGATCACCGTCAACTGCAGTCCCAACATAGACCACTGCATTATACGCTCCACCTGCACAGGTAAGGCTCTCTCAATCTCATTATTATCATTTATTTGATTAGTACGAATTTGTCCTAAGGCTTTGATCTGTCATTCGGTAGCAGTAAATATAAAATGTTTTGGGCGGGCAGTAAATATTTCAATAGTTTAGTGTTTTTTTTGGCTGAAATATATACCGGGTATGGACATTTTTGTTTGCATAGTAGCAATGCCATCCAAGTGGTGTAGAAGCAGAACCAACAGTATAAAGTGTTCCAGTTATGAATGGCACTATGTTAACATACACCGGTTTGTTTGTGATCCTCCCAGTGGGTTCAGCGGTGTGTGTGAGTGGCCAGGGGGCCTGTCCGACCATCAAACACTGCAACATCAGTGACTGTGAGAACGTGGGCCTGTACATCACGGATCATGCACAGGTAAGATGCAGTAGAGTACCGCATCGGGCGGTTGGACAAGCAAACTGTCTGCAGCGGTTGACCCTTTACGTCAATTTACCCTTAGGGTAATTGACCGAAAGGTATGGCAAAACTTCAGATGCTTTGGGGCATGGTTGAAATCCATTTTTCTGCCATCCAGTAATACATCACGTAGGGGTCACACAGTCAACTGCACAGCTTCCATATACTACATGCTGTCTGAGCAAGAACAACTGCCTCTCTGGAGCCCACCTTTGACCCCCCCCGTTCCCTCGTGTGCGTTTCTAGGGCATCTACGAGGACAATGAGATCAGCAACAATGCGCTGGCGGGCATCTGGGTGAAAAACCACGGCAACCCCATCATACGACGCAATCACATCCACCACGGGCGAGACGTCGGCGTGTTCACCTTCGACCACGGCATGGTAAACAGCCACCCTCACCCCCTGAATCCAGGCCACACAAACCACGGGCCAGTTGACTGTTTAGCTTTGCGGTTTCCTCTGGGTCCCTCTCCTCCCCAGGACTACTTTGACGGGGTGTAAGATCCTCAGGACACTATTGTAGTTTATGCATTTTCCCTGGCTCCCTTCTTCTTAGTCGCTCTTTTATGTATAAATTTTTTTAGTATTAAGGGTCATTTAAAATACCTGTGTCTGCTTCTGATGGCTTTATCGATATTGATTGGTGGGCTTACTTGCAATTACAGCAGGATTTGTGTAACATTGAGTTTCTGTCCTTCAATTGAACCTTCTCAAACAAAGTACACTTCATACGGCCCATCTTTTAGCCCGCACTCAAGATTCTAATGCTGTTCTACTGATGGTCCATAAATACTTGAGATGTTAATTACGTAGTAGTGATGAAGTCAGTGCCAACGTTAGGGTGAAACGTCGTTATCGTTATCTTCCATCGAGCTGAGTCTGGTCCTCCCGTCTGCCTCCTCCGCAGGGCTACTTCGAGAGCTGCAACATCCACAGGAACCGCATCGCCGGCTTCGAGGTGAAGGCGTACGCCAACCCCACCGTGGTGCGCTGTGAGATCCACCATGGCCAGACGGGGGGCATCTACGTGCACGAGAAGGGCCGCGGGCAGTTCATTGAGAACAAGATCTACGCCAACAACTTTGCCGGCGTCTGGATCACCTCAAACAGCGACCCAACGATACGGTGAGAACGCCATGCGAACGCCCCCCTCCGCCGCCCCCCCCCGTCCGCCTTATGAGCAGTGCTGTCTTGCTGGTGACTAGCCTGCCTCTAGAGACCCTCGGGTGCTGACTGGTGGAGCACAAGTTAATCGTGCTGATCTTCTCCCCCGTCCGTCAACATCAGGGCGCTGAATAGCACGCAACGCCAAACATTGAACTTGATACTTCATCCAGGGTGTCAGTCTGATGTTAGGTTGCTTGGCAGATGCCTGCTTAAATGCAGTGCCATGTTTCAGATGGTCGTCAGACCTCACTGCCTGTTATTGCTGTCATGAGTGAGTGTTTTTGTGTGTGTGTTAATTTATTTGTTTTATCGTCCTCCAGGGGAAATGCTATATTCAACGGTAACCAAGGGGGCGTGTACATATTTGGAGACGGGCGGGGATTGATCGAGGGCAACGACATCTACGGGAACGCCCTCGCCGGGATCCAGATCCGGACCAACAGCTGTCCGATTGTACGGCAGAACAAGATCCACGACGGGCAGCATGGCGGCATCTACGTGGTAGGAGGAATACACCGGGCTGTTCTCCACACACTAGCCCACATGGCCTCTGCTCTGGGAGCTCTTGATCTTTATCTAATTGGAGGGCAGAGATTGAAAGATATACACGCATACATTTTGGTTTGCAATGTCTTTAATTCAGAGTCCAAAATGTACCTTGAATGTTTTTTTTATTATTATTTTTTTTTTACCAGCAATCGTTTTTCTTTTTAACTGCCAATTCTGTCAGCGCTTGGCTGGTGGCGTTCATTTTGCTATAATATCGCTGAAGATGACCAGACCTGCTGTAAAGATCTATTTGGCTCCTCTGATTGCTATTAAATGTGTCTAATAAAGACCCACGGAACAAGGTGAATGTCAACAGGGGGATCCCAACATGCACGATGTTGTCGTGGTGCTAACATAAAGCACTTGTTTACGTCAAACCCTCGTTGCACTTACTCTGGCACGCCGGGCGCCGTCTGCCACTGGCAAACCCGTAGCGGCGATCATTAAAGGGCCGCGGGCGCTTTGTCTTCTCAGCACGAGAAGGGCCAGGGGGTGATCGAGGAGAACGAGGTGTACAGCAACACGCTGGCAGGGGTGTGGGTGACCACCGGCAGCACCCCAGTCCTGCGCCGCAACCGCATCCACAGTGGCAAACAGGTATGCACACGCACACGCACACACACACACACACACTCTAAGTTGGTGTTCTAAATGTTTGTGTTGCGGTCCAATGAGCGGGACCCTATACCACTGGTGTGTTTGTTAATTCCTCATCCGCGTCGTGATCATCTCTCTGCTGTCCGCCTCCTGTTTCAGGTGGGCGTGTATTTCTATGACAACGGCCACGGGGTGTTGGAGGACAATGACATCTACAACCACATGTACTCCGGAGTGCAGATAAGGTGTCACCTTCAATACTACCACAGCACTTGATCCCATGCTCATCCATTGAACAGCCTGCCTCTATCTTTCCATGTATATTTATTGATCCACTTTGTCCTACTGAAAATACTCTCACCATCCGCACTGCCAAATGGATTGCCAAGCCTTTGATTTGGATTGTCAAGCCTTTGACATGCGGCTGGGCATGATACAATTGTATTGTTTATTGTCTTTGGGGGACATTCAATTAAACGTATAGTCATTGAATAAAGATATGTCCTTAAAATGACAAGTTTGAGGTTCCATGTTCTTAAATGTAGGGACCCTCCTGCGTTTTAGAAGGGTATTTTGAATTCGTATGCATATTGTGGTATTTATCGATCTCCTGTGAAATGCCCCATGATTATTATCAGGATAATAATTGTTTTTATGTAGTCCATTATGTGGATGCAATGCAATGTAGGGCTTTCATGTGAAATGTGCTTCTGGGAATTTCCGTGAACCACGAAAAACAAACTGCCGCCGTGCTTCCACAGAACGGGGAGTAACCCCAAGATCCGGCGCAACAAGATATGGGGAGGGCAGAACGGAGGCATTCTGGTCTACAACTCTGGTGCGTCCCCAGGCTCCTCTCTGCCCTGCTCCTCTCCTCTCCTGCCTTTTCCTCTGCCCCCGGCTCCTTACCTCTCCCCCCTGCATCCGCTCCCCCCTGCATCCTCTCCTCCCTGCTCCTCTCCCCCCTGCCCCTCTCCTCTCCTCCCTGCCGCTCTCCTCCCTGCACCTCTCCTCCCAGCTCCTCTCCTTCCTGCTCCTCTCCTTTCTGCCCCTCTCCTTCCTGCCCCTCTCCTCTCCTCCCTGCTCCTCTCCTTCCTGCTCCTCTCCCCCCTGCCCCTCTCCTCTCCTTCCTGCTCCTCTCCTCC
>JAOPUA010000072.1:6697853-6709540 GCA_027122455.1 Trisopterus luscus
AATCCGCCCTCCTCTCTTGACCCGACGGCACCTCCTTCCCCTCACTCCTGTACGCGGGTTATCTTTTGATTTTTTTTACCTAATACACTAAATCCCCTCTCCATGTCAGCCAAGGTCCAGAGACATATTTAATTATATACCGCCTGCTGGTGAGACTCCATGTCTTGTCCATGCAGCAGAGAGATAGTGAGATTGTGTGTGTGTGTGCGTGCTTGTGTGTATGTTTGTGACTAATGGACAGAGGAGGAGGAACAGGAGGTTTGTCGAAATCAAGTTTTATCACAGCGTGGGTCATTGGCATGAGAGCGTGTGTCTATAACGTTTGCTCCTGAAACTGTATACGAGTGACTTACGGGGGTTAATAAATGTGCGAGCGAATGAGGGGAGGTGGAGAAGTGATGTTGATTGTAGTCTGTGTACTGTCTGTACCACTAGCACTGAAGGCTGTTCGAGGTGCGGGAACGAGCCAATAGCAAACATGCTAATCGCATACATGACTTTTTGTATGATTGAAAATCCAGTAGGGGAAAAGAGGACTACTACTCAACGAGACATATATAAAATAAATCAAATAAATCCTGTTCTTTACCATCTGTAGAAATTATTTTTTTTCCCCCTTTTTCTATCTTGAATCACTGTTCTTGCCAAGGCCTTGGCCTCCTCTTATCCGTGATGGCTCCCTCGCTCCACCCTTTTTTTGGTGTGCGTTTGTGGACAGATTTATTAAAGTTCAGCAGCACAGTGCTGTGCGGCCATTTTCCTGCATGTCCGTGCGCCGCCAGGGTGAACTGTGTTAACGAGTGGAATGACCAATCAAGTCCTCTCCCTTGGTATGGCGCAAAGGCCAATGATGTAAAACCACAACACAGCACGATACGCCGGTTGGCCTTTTTCTTATTTTCCATGTTCCTCACCAGAAAATAACATTTTGAAGCGGAAGACTGAAGACACGGTCATGGACTGAATCATGGTGCCACGTTGCACATGCTTCAGTCTGATTAGAATGGCTGTGAGTCTGATTAGAATGGCTGTGAGGCTGATGATTCCTGGATCATTATGGGATGCCCCTGGTATTCAGTCCAAGGAGCTAACAACAGCACACGCTTTGCTGGCACGTCAGAGGCGTGCAAAGAAGGATTGGGCTAATGGATCCGATTTGTATATAGGTTGTCTTTGCTCTGACAACGTTTAATTTGTAAACACAATACAATGGAAAATGTCTTTGAAATGCTCAAACCGTTGTAGGTTTTGAGACTAATGTCTTCAGAAACGCACACCACTAGCCTGCAATCATCAGCTGCGGGCAAAAGGCTTGGAAGTGTGTGTCAATAGGGGTGGTCCTGGTGAATTTCTCTTGAGGAACAGAGGGATCTGCTAATACACGCACACACACTCGCATGCATATTGGGAGGATTAAGACTTGATTTCCTCTCACTTTCCGTTTTTGTTCTCTTTATTTTTTTTTTCTCCGCTCACTCATATTGTGTGACCCGCTTCCTGTTAATGTTCCCTTACCGTGTCAGAGTTGTTTTACCTCATGTGTATGACTGTGAAACACTTATTTCCGTTTCACCCATCTACCCCTTCACCCACAGACACATACCTTTTTAATTTTGTTTTGTTCAATGCCTTTTTGGACCGCTAATAATAAAATGATTGTTTAAAGGGTTGAAACTAGCTTCACCTTTTTCAAGTTGTCTTTCCGCTGTCTCCATGCTGAATACCTCTTGATTGCCACATCTAATTCCCATTGGTGTTAACATAGGGGGGGGAGTAAGTTGTCCAAAGAAATGTCACTAGAGGTCATAGGGGATAAGTAAAATATAATCATTTTATTTTTCATGTTATTGTAACAGTGAAGAACAAACTGAGCCGAATATAACGGACAACAAAGGAAACGCTTGGTCTATTTCACAGGAAAAGCAACCATTTTCTTGAACATGTCGTTGGAGTGTCTGCCATTTGCAGATCCATTCATAGCAGAGAACTCCCATCCACAAAAACTTTTTTTCCCTCAACACAGACGGACTGTGGCGTCCACCCAGCCAAGCCGAAAGGCTGGATAGAGGGGCTCGGTGAACGAGGTGTGGAAGGTGTGTAAGGGAGTCGATTCCCCCGCGGAGACGCTGTAGAACGTCAAAGTCCCCGCCGACCAGTCCAAATAAACCCCCACCCTGTCGGAGCAGGCAGTGGCGGTCAGGGCGACGTTCACGCCGTTGTGCCAGGCGCTGTACCTGTTTTTGTTGCAGCTCATCACCCAGGACGAGTCGTTGCGTCCGAGGTGGCAGTCGTCACCCTCTCCTTTCCGGTGCATCCGCCCGTAGGCCACCCCAAGCTGAACTCTCCCCGTCAGTTCGGTCTCCCAGTAGCAGCGGTGCCTCAGCGCCTCCACGCACAGCACCTGGGTCCAGAAGTCGAAGCGCTCGGGGAGGTCCTCTGCGGGCTGCTTTGTCCATCGCCTGGCGTGCCTGTTCCCCTCGGACAGGGTCAGGTCCCTGTGGGCCGTGTCAGGGTCCAGAGAGAGCTGGGTGGTATCTGGGGGAGTAGCAGCGTTTAGATTGACACCCCTGGGTTGACTACACGGCGACATCACATTTGTTTAGAAGATGCAGTCTTCCTCACATTTCTTTGGGTCCTCTTGGATTCTGCATTCACCACATTGATCAACACTGCAGGATTAGAAATGCAAAACGCAGAATTGTTAAGTCCGACGTCATGTCAAAACAGTTGACTGAAACACAGAGATGACCAGAGTTGCTCAATTGATTTTGATGGACTGATCTACTGGTCTATCGGGCCACCACCTTGGTCTGATGCTAAGTGAAATCGTGAGTGTGTTGCACCTGAGTTTCTCCAGGGGGCAACGGGGATCATCCACCATGGTGTGGAGCAACCTCAGGCCGTCGTCCCCTGGGTGGTTGTAGCTCAAGTCCAGCTCTCTCAGGGAGCACGCGTTCAGAGCTGATGCCAGAAAAGTACAGCCTCCTTCACCGATCCTACAAAGCTGCAAACTGGAACACCACACAACGTTTGTAACACATACCTGCTTGACACCGCGTGGCCACGGCACTGGGTTTCTAGAACGGAGGATCACCTGAGCAATTCCAGTGTACAGGAAGGACTTGTCAGTCCATTAGAAAGCTCCTTCACTCCAAAATCCCCCAGGCTGTTGTCAGTCAGGTCCAAGGTTCTCAGTCCAGAGGATTTTGAGTTGAGCACTGAGGTCAGCGATATGCAGCTCTTGGCTGTTAGACTGCAGCTCTTCAATCTGGAAGAACCGATCATTTGTGAGCAAATTAGGTTTTCCTTTACGCAGAGAGATCAATTGTATGCCATGTCATTTGAGCTTTGGTATCACAGTCAGTATCACTTCTGTAATACTCGACACACACACACACAGAAAAAATAGGCTGACCTGAGTGTTTCAAGTCTGCATTTCCTCAGCCCATCAGATAGCTGCATTAACCCTTCATCTGTCAGGTTATTCTCACTCAGGTCTAACTCTTTAAGATGCGATGAACTGATGCAAGAGGCCATGTCTTTACAGCAGTTTGCGGTGAGGTAACATCCTCTCAGACTGCAGGAAGGAGAAACTTCAGTGTACAAAACTAACCACAAATTTCAACAAGTGATAATTAATTCTATGTTATAGCATCTGGCAGTTCAAGTAGGTAAAGTTAAAAGCTTAAAATATTAGTTAAATTCTTGAAATGTATGTTGAATACTATTTGGTAAATTAAGGTAGGTATAAACATATGAACAGATTAGGTACTCACTTGGCTATTTCTGACTCTTGAACCACAGGCAGTAGCCGAAAAAGCCCTTCCTCAGACCTGATGTAGCTGCTCAGCTGAAACACTGTCAACTTCTCCTCAGATGTTAGCAGTATGAAGACAAGCGTGGCACACTGAGCGGATGACAGTTTAGCCGTTGAAAGGCATCCAGATTTCAGGTAAATCTGAATCTCCTCTACCAGGGAGTTGTCATGTATCTCATTGAGACAATGTAACAGATTCATGCATCGATCCAAGGAATTGCAAGCCCTGATCTTCTCCTTGATGTGTTTGGTAATCTCTAAACTGACCTTGGCGTTTGCTTTGCTCTGGGTCAACAGACCTCTCAACAGAGTCTGGTTGGACTCCAGTGACAGACCCAATAGAAAGCGAAGGAAGAGGTCGAAACGACCGTCAGGGCTGTGCAAGGCCTTGTCCACCGCTGCTTTGTAGAGAATGAGCGCCGATGGATCTCTGAATGGTATGAACCTGGAACTAGATGACTTCTTCACCAACACGTTGTCTTTCTCGTTGTTGAATTTGAGGAACACGTAGAGAGCAGCGAGGAATTCTTGAATGCTCAGATGCACAAAGCAAAACACCTTCTCCTGGCCCAGTGTCAGTTCCTGGTTGAAGATTTGCGTGTAGATGCCTGAAAATAAAGACTCCTGTGTGGTATCGATGCGGTGAATTATCAGGTCCTTCTCATAAAATATGAAATTGCCCTTCTCCAGCTCTTTGAAGGCCAACTGACCCAGGGAAAGAAGGTTCAACCTCGTACTCTCGACGTTGGACTGCCTTCGCCCCTGCGTCATGCCCTCCTCGTGCAGGGCAAGGAAGTGGATGTACATCTGCGTCAGCGACTTTGGCGTGTGCTGCTGACTCTGCGTTTGGGTTTTGGTAAATTCCTTCTCAAGGACAGTTGCGATCAGCCAGCAGAAGACGGGTATGTGGCACATGATGTGGAGGCTCCTAATGGACTTAACGTGGGAGAGTATCCGTTCGGCCAGTCGTTGGTCACTGATTTTCCTCCTGAAGTACTCCTCCTTCTGGAGGTCACTGAAGCCCCTCACCTCGGTCACCAGGTCGATGCACTCGCCAGGGATCTGTTCTGTGGCAGCCGGCCTGGAGGTCACCCAGACCAGGGCAGAGGGAAACAGGTTGCCCCTTATGATATTAGTCAGGAGCACTTGTATTGTGGTTTGCTGCGACACTTCGGTCACTAACTCACATTTGAAGTCGAGGGACAGTCGGCTCTCGTCGAGTCCGTCCAGTATGAGCAGCACCTTCAACGTGTCCAACCTCTGGACCTCTTTCACTTGAGGATAAAACATGAGCAATAGCTCTGAGACACTTGTCGGCTTCTGTATGAGATTAAGGTCTCGAAATGAAAGTGGAAAGACAAAATCCAGGTTGTGATTGTGTTTATCCTCTGCCCAGTCTGAAGCAAACTTATTGGTGGATACCGTTTTTCCAATGCCAGCCACACCCATGGTCAGGACAGTCCTCACAGGGTGGTCCTGTTCGGCTGACAGACAGAAGATGTCGTTGCATCTGATGGTTTTCTCCTGGGTCTCTGTGATTTGGGACACCCTCTCAATCTGTCTTACCTCATGCTCTTGATTTACAGCCCTAGCTCCTCCCACCACCACGTAAAGTTCTGTGTACTTTTTATTAAGAGACATCTTGTTTCCTTGTGTCAGCAGCCCCTCGCGCATATGGCTGAATTTGCTCTGAAGCGCAGACTTCAATGCCTGTTGACATTTTAAAATCGGATCTCCTAGGAAAAGGCACAAGGAAATATAATTGTAAGTTTGATATTGCTTTACTCAGTCAATCTGTCTGCCCCTTTTCTTTGTTTTAAATGTCTCAAAGGTCATGTTGTCTTGCAGCAGTCGACGATTCATCCTTGAAAGAATTAACAGAAGCTAAGCTAAACTACGTGACTTTACTGCAATGTTCAAGGCTTAAAACTGGTTGAAACCAATGCATGAAATGCTTCTCTGCTTTTCACCACTTACCCTTGCTTTCAGTTGGAGGAGCAGCACCCACTGTGATAGGATCTGCCAATGGTTTCACTGGTAGACCGGATCCTTTCCATTAAAGATTTAGTACAGGAATGGAAAGAAAGCTCTTGCATAAGAAGCTGGGATTACCAGATAAATTATATACAGATCACATGGCCGCTTTGTAGCTAAAATAAGTACCTTGATTGTTGGAATTCACATTTGTGTTTAGGTTGACTGAACCACCTATTTGACAATTGGTGAAGGTAAGAGCCACGATGGTGCTTTCATTCTGGGCTGTACAGTTGAGACGCACTGGCAGGGCGGCTGCTGGATTACTGTCCACTATTGAGGGGGACAATTACAGGTGTTATTTATCAGCCTTGGTTCTTGGTGGTGTGATACATATCCAAACAGCAAGCAGTAATAGTAGCGTTATTCATAAATCATCATAAATAGGAATGATTAAAAATAACCCTAACGATGATGATGATCAAAAACCCTCACCCGCATTATCAATCGTTGGTAAATTCTCCTCGACCTCCATTCAGGCCTCCGTGCGGCTCCGTAGTAATGATGCGAACAGAAACTGAAGAAGAGATTTGACTGCAAAGAAATGGCAAGTGAAATGTATGAAAGCTTTATTCAAATTCAACTTCCTCCCGAAGGGAGGAAGTTGAAGGCAAGGGGAAACTAACACACAAGACTTGTGGTTTTGATCTGCTGTCTATCAGTTTCATGTCTGTTTGGGTTAAATATCTGCATCACATGTACAGTCCATCATGTTCACTGCATGCACTGCTAGCCCACCCTGACGTTAACGATAAATGCTTAACCTAAACATTTTTTTCTTTCAGATTATAGTATAAAATTAAATGTTTTTATCAATGCCATTCTTTGGTTGAAATTAACAGTTAAAATGTGTCTCTGTATGATACCCTTTATTCTCGATGGTAATCACAAAGAAATATACACATGTAGGTAAAAAGAAGGATACAAAATGGGTGATAGAGGCAGTCAAAGTCAACTTGGAACAGATATTCCCAGAGAAGTTCATTCAATAATAACACCTACCATGACGGATGGTAGGTGTGCGTGAAATAATGTAAATAAATGGAATTCTTTGTTTCCGCAATATACATATTGGCAGGTTGATAAAATAATCATCAATGGCAAGTATCATCCTACAGAGGTCGCTGTAAAACATTCGAAAATAGTAAATTTACATAAACTCAATTTACATCAACGTTTTTTTCGGCAACTCTCATTTAAAAAAATATATATATATGTGCCTGTCTGTAAATATAAAAAACATTTTCAACATTAATAAAGATCTGGAAACATATCTTTGGCTCCCTGGTCTAAGGGTAAAATGGAAGATGTGCAAATCAGTTACATTATCGCCATCATCTTTGTGGCCAATTTGCCTGAAAAGCTAACATCGGTAGAGCTTCTGAGTAGCAGTGGCCTTATTCTTGTGGCCTTGTGGAATCCTAGAAGAATGCTGTTCCCGTTCCAATGTCTACCTACAGTATATGACAATCCTTTCCAGCCTCTTCTTGAGTATGACATCATCCCACACGCCATATGATCCCACTTGAGAACCCGAAGTTTGCCCCGAGGACTCGAAAGCCTTCAGAGCCCAGGACCGGTGATAAGCCAGGGCAGAGCTCTGGATGGTTGGGAAATTGCTGATAAGAGCCTGCTTGGACAGACAGCCAAGATGATGCAGTGATGGGCAACATGATCACAGGTTCTGAATGTCAATCTCATGACATCCTAGAGGAACACTAGTCAAAGTGAAAGGATTCAGAGATAATTGTACTGGTTTTGCAGTCCAAAATTCTACTGTACTCAATGTTCTTCAGCTTTATGCTCTGCAATATTCTGACTCCAAGGTTTCCACAGTGTTGTGACATATTTACGAGTGTGTGTGTTTTGTTAAAGGATCAAAGTATAATTACAATAATAATAAATTATTAATAGCTATTCTAAATACAGTGCTATTTACCTCTCCATCTGATTCTCTAAGTCCTGCAGTGAAAAAGTGGAAAAATATGTCTCATTCTTTGTGCTAATCAGTTAAGACTAACTGAGAATACCTCTACTAACCTTATTCAACCTTTGTGTACTATATTGATGACCACAGAATTGTATGTTGTCACAGGTATACTGATTTACCTCAACAGGTTTCTGCCTGCAATAAAGATCCGCACAAACTCTTAAGAGCAAGAATTGTGTTTTTCTGTGTCCCTGTCATGACACACAGTCTTCACAGAAACTGGCCACACTAGAGCTTTAGTGTTTAGGTAAAAATTAGAAGGCAGACCAGACGACAATAACAAAAGTCTTTAATGGAGGAATGTAGTCTGAGCTATCACGTTCTTAAAACACATTCCTTGTTGTGGCGTATTCATTTTTGCGCTACTTGGATAAGCGACAATCAAGGGAGACTGGTTTGTGTAATGTAAGATGTGAGCCGTTCAGTAAATCAACTCCACCGTGTTCACTCTCTTTATTTGATATATTGCTTACAACATTGGAAACGTTATACTTATTTTTACCAAAGCAGCCTTGGACAAAGCCAAGACTGCTGATTTTATGGTCTGTTTGCAAAGATACCCAAAGGCGGCAGCAACAAATGTATTAGTTGATACAATATTTGTCTAAAGATACTCTCTAGCAGGCTTGTCTCACATCAAGTGAGACAGTTATAGGAAAATGTTTTACAAGCCAGCACACGACTGAATTTGCATTGTAGGCCTACTGGTGGCAAAGCAGACCTTCTGCTCTTTGTTATTATCCATTGTAATGAGACCATAGGCCTGGACTGAAGGCTGACATCAGCAGAAGGGAGCACAGCAAGGCAAGTCATTCTGGAACAAAATTAGCTTCTAGTAAATCATGAATTGTGTGGATAGATATAACATTCAGAATGTAAATTAAACCAGTAGAACAAAATAAAATTGTTTGCATTAAATCTTAAATATTATTTATAATCATAAGTTGAACAGAATAATAAAATAAATGTGGTATGTGATTGTTGTTTAGAGGCGGGAGGTTGGATGAGCTCCATTGGAAACATGCAGGATAGGGAAGAGTGCAGTTCACTGGCCTACTGTGTTTCATGGATTGTTGGTCATTTAAGTGATGTGTTGTTCATGTCTTTTTTGACATTACAGCTCGCCTTTGCTGAATGGTGTACAGTACAGACACGATTATGACTGCACCGTTGAATCCTGGCTGATTAAAAAAATAAATAATAATACGTCAGCCAATTGGCATCCAAGGTCAACTCGCCGTATCCTGATTACCCAGAGTGGCCTGCACCCAAGGAATATCCTCATAGAGTTTTATAAATTTGGCAGTTTGGCACACACTTTTTCGGATGGGGTTTGATCAACTTTAAGTTTCGACAAAGTTCATCGTCGTCCAATTACAGCAAATACTATCAGCATTTGGCTATTTGCATATTCATGTCTACTGCTGTTTGACGATCGACAATATAAGCCATGTGCAATATGGATCGGGATCAGCGGATCGGGTAGTGTCACAGGTATTGACACGGCCCACATTCACGATAGCACCAAATGGACACTTACATTCTCGAATGTTTATCTCGAATGACCATATGATAGAATATAATAGACGAGGCTATTATTGTTATCATCACTTTTTTTTTTAATCATTATTAGCATATTGTTATTTGCTTCTTTCCTTGGTGACCGCAGTAACATGCAGTTATGCATAGTGAACAGGTGGTGGAAGCACAGTCCTTGCATTTGTATAGTGTACAATACTCCTTAATAACATAATGTAATAAATATTCACATCTAATATTTCACATTTGACCACATTGCATTTCTAAATAAGCACGTTTGCTTTGTTTTTATTAATGTAAAATATTTGCATTTAAACTCTTCATGTAGGGCCTCACAATACAAAATAAAAAAATATGGATTCATGGTTACATTGCGAGAAGCCCTTTTTTAAGGGGGAATTAAGTCACTTCATTTTATAGAATTGGCAATGTGAAACGATCTTGGGCAAAAGCTCAATCAATGAATACATCAAATCAATACAAATATTAACTTGGAATACACGCAGAATAAAGATGTGTGCACACAAAAAAATTATAATAAAATGTACCTAGACACATTCAAATGTTTCCCAAACCCAAAAGTGAACACTATACTGGGTTCTGAGCCACTCCATCAGTGGAGTTGGGGCTAAACACCATGCTCAAGGGCACAACAATTAGCTTATGAGGAACCCGAAGAAATCTAGGTTCCTTCCGTTTCTTTTTTGCCTGCTTGCCCGATACCCATTATGTTTTCCAAAGCAGCATGTTTCCTTAGTTAGAAAAGAAAGGTAGCATTATGACTCAGCTGTTGGCAGAGTCCACCCTATTAGCCGTAATGATGTAACAGATGGCTCGTGCACTCACACCAAACCTCAAGATGGAGGATGGTTTTCATTTAAATGTATTGCACAACACTAGGGCCGAGCATATAGTTCAAAATCTATGCATATGTAACTATGGACATTTAATAGAAATCAGTTGATACGACAAGGCAAGTTTTAATTCCGTGGTTTTCATTTAAACGCATTGCACAACGGAAGGGCTGAGCATATACTTAATTATTGACACAGATTGAACATGTAATACTAGAATTCAGTTATTACGATGGAACAATCCCAGCCCCGGTCACAGCTCTGCTGTCTGCAAGTGACCAAACTAAGCAACCAAATAGTCCCTAAAGACGTGTCCTTCTCAGTTTTTTCTTAGTGAACTATATCTTTTTTATTCGAGAAGGCTGTGCATGGGACGAAGAGATGAAACAGAAAGGCCATGTGACACTGATCCAAGCTTTAACCTTTTACACCTGATGAAATACAGGATGTTGAACGGAAAAGATGAAATCCATGGCTCTTGTCCACTTGCTCTTGGCACGTTAAAGAGAGGGCCGTCTCTCTTCTACACAGAAAACATTGCATACAGTCATGGTCAACTAGGAGTCATGGACTTATAACCACATTGGTACTGACACAGTAGAACCTAAGGCAAGACATTTTTATGTGACGCATTTCCAAACAAACACACGTACAAACACACACACACACACGCACTGTGAAATGGCAGTGAACTAATGTGATACATAATTAATAAAAAAAGCTGTCACCTGTTAAAAAAGTGGTTAGGGTTAGACTAAGATGGTATTAGATCTGACAAGAATATTACTGTTAAGAGCCACACTTGTGTGCACTTGCACGCACACACACAGACACACACACACACACACACACACACGCACACGCACACACCACATATTCTCTCTTTCTCTGAGCACTAATCCTGTCTGAAAGCATTCCACTTTCTCTGGATTCTGCCTCCCTTCCTCTTCTTTCCTCCTCCGTTACTGTGTCTCCAGTCAAGTCGATAAGGCACAGTGTGTGGCCAGGGTGAGATACCAAAGGCTGCAGAGTTCACCGTTATATAACTAGTGTGGAGGCTGAGGAGGAGGAGGAGGAGGAGGAGGAGGAAGAGGAGGAGGAGGAGGAGATGTGCCAGGGTTAGCATGTAGGAACGACGGGGCAAGCGCTAGCCTGCATTGTGATGCTCACTCGCCCGCTAATACATACACGGTGTTGCGGAAAACACATGCACACAGAGCGTGTTAACACATAGGTGCTAACACTCACTGCCTCACTTCCTATCGCCTCAGAACTTGCAGATATGGCTTTGCACTGTTGCTGTTTTTCCTACGCTCCAACGTTCAGATCCTATGCCCCAAACCCTGCATTTGGATACTGGCACAAGATCCCTTTACGACGTCTCTCTCTCTCTCTCTCTCTCTCTCTCTCTCTCTCTCTCTCTCTCTCTCTCTCTCTCTCTCTCTCTCTCTCT
>JAOPUA010000072.1:6801981-6813255 GCA_027122455.1 Trisopterus luscus
GGAGGTATTTGCGGATGTCTCGGTAAAGGTAAATGTCAACACACACACACACGCACACGTACACACACACACACACACACACACACACACACACACACACACACACACCTGTATGCACACAGTGCTGATACATAGACAACTGGCACGATCTCGACACACAATCTCTACACACACACACGTACTATAGTCTCTACACACACTGCTGTTTAAAACACGACATTATCAACACCTTTCATGACACGCACACTGAACACACACACACTACACACACACACACACACACACACACACACACACTATACACAAACACACAGACACTCACTATGCACAAACACACACACACATACACACACAGACACACAAACACACACACAAACACACACACACATATACACAAACACAAACACATATACACAAACACAAACACATATACACAAACACAAACACACAAACACACACACATATACACAAACACAAACACGCGATCAAGAGTGCATTGACCTTCAAAACACTTCAGCAACCACCTCTGTCCCCTGGGGCGAGAGAGAGAGAGAGAGAGAGAGAGACCATTGGAGACAAGGGAGACAAACGTTTCTGCCGTCTCTTTGTGGATTTGCGTGCGTGTAGGTAATGTACGACGTGTTCTGCATAACAATGTTCTTTGTAGTGTATATCACATAGAGCATTAATTACAGAAAGAACACGGAATCAAAATATTGGCGTGACAGTATAGCGGACCCTCGCGACACCGCGAAGGTTCCGGGTTTGATCCCCCACGATGCCTAGCCCTCCCTCGTTCCTTGGAGACATGTACCTGTATTCACTGAATGTGTGGAAATCTATTGCAATGGCAAAATAGTACTAGCTTAGACCGTCCGAGTGTGTTATTGTTGTGATGGCTTTGCTGTGGAAAATGTGAGCTCACACGAATGCAGAGCAAATAAGGCAAAAGCCTCTTTTTCTCTCGTGGGACCCCACGTGTTCAGACCAGCCAGGGAGAGTTACTTGTTCTGGTTTTGGAAAGGATGTTTTTCCAGTGGGCTACTGTGGCGGACATATCTTTTATTTCACCCCATAGAACAGACCTCATCCCTGGAACGTATTCCCATGTTTTGCTACCGATGTCACGTGAAACCACTGAACCAAAACCCAATTAATCAACATACTCTTCATATCCATGGAAGGCAAACCCCAAAATAAATTGGCACCGATTCGCTGAGAATTTCTTTGCCATAAAGTTTGAATGCTCTCAGTGGACTGCATGAAGGGATGTGTGCAATTTGGACCTCGGTGACTGATAAAGTGCTCTCTCTGTGGGGAAGATGATACGGCGGATACAGATGCCCCGTCTCTAGGCTCTACTCACGTCCTGAAGCATTCTCTCATGGCACCGCGTCCGAAGGGCTGGCGGGAAAGAGACACACGTTTAGTTGTGAGCTGTGTGTAACAAGAACTTACCTTAGGTTACCTTTGTTGTTGTTGTTTTTTTGTTTGGGCATACCTGGGCCGCCATTTTGATATGGACTTCATCGTGGGCCCATTCCCCTGTGACAGCATTGTACCTGTAGAGAAAATGGAGTATGTTTGAAATGGAGTGAAATATAAACACTGACTATACCATAATATAACAATGTAATGATGTTGTGCTTCTGCTGGGAACATCATTTGTGGTGTTTTGGGTTGAAAGCCCTTTGCCCTCCTGTGGGGACCAGCTGTTATGTTTGAGAACACATTATTCAAACTCCTTATCATGTGTTTACATATAATGTGTGTGTGTGTGTGTGTGTGTGTGTGTGTTTCCTTTCCATCTGGAATAACAAAAGACAGGATAATAGCAGAGTGTGTGTGTGTGTGTGTGTGTGTGTGTATGTGTGTGTGTGTGTGTGTGTGTGTGTGTGTGTGTGTGTGTGTGTGTGTGTGTGTGTCAGTGTGGCTGTTTGACTTGGCAGGCTTACAGTACAGTTAATGAATAGTGTATTAAAACAGCAGAGGTAAGCGTTCCAAGTCACAGATGCGTTTCTTCCAGATATTTTAGGACCTTTTGCAACACCGTCAAGTCATATGCTAAAATTACAAAAGAAATCTACACAAAAACACAACATTTGTTCTCGCATTCTGGTAAGACAGCATGTCCCCCATGCTGGCCGTCGTACAACAGAGTGGACATAAGAGGAGTGGGGTTACAACCAGAGATAAAATTAGCGCATGAGAAGTGGACACGTGGAACATATCCCTACTCCAGACCTTCTCCCCTTCCCTTCCCTCCCCTTCTCTCCTCTCCCCTTCCCTCCCCAATCCTCCCCTTCCCTACCCGCCCCTCCACCATCCCCATGTTCTCTTGGAAAGGTGGCCAAGTGCAAGGTTGTTATTCAACAACCCTGGCTGAAGGAGGGGTAAGGCGGGGGCCTACACGCCAAAAGGGCCTGCTCCATTTCACTCCTGTTCCGACTCGACCTCAGCCACACAAGGCTCTGTTTTTCTTTAGGCTCTCTCTTTTCTTTTAGAGTCTTGTGTGTGTGTGTGTGTGTGTGTGTGTGTGTGTGTGTGTGTATGTGTGTGTGTGTGTGTGAGAAGTTACTCTGGGGTTGGATTTCAGCTCTCATGCTAATGGCAAGAAGAATTAAAAACCTTGGGAAAGACTGGTGGAAAAGGCAGATAAACGTGTCAGCGTCTTGCGGACCTACTGCTGGTTCTGTCGTCGGAAAAGGGCCACCAGTGTCAGGGGATTAGTGGTGGCGTTTGTCAACAGTACAGTACACATACCTGACCTAGATACCAGCTAATACCATAACACGAGAGGATTGAATTACAATATCGCTGGAGCAAATCAATGTCAATAAATAAGTATTATTACTAAATAATAATGAAAAACATTACAAATAAAAAATAAAATTTGAAAAAAAATCCAACATTTTTCAAAGTAAAATATTTTCCACGAGTTTGAATTAGCCACACATTAGGCGTCCACGTTTCTCAGTGTTGGACAGCTCCCACCAGTGGTGTTGAACCCTGACATTCAGGTGAGTGGTACCTGTAGCGCGTGCACAGCTCCGTCTTTTTCTCCTCCAGGTGGAATTCAGCCCAGGGGTCAGGCATGGCTTTGGCCTTCTCGATGGCATGTTTCCACGCTGCCTGTCATGGGGGGGGGGTACGCACACAGCACGCCATGGTTAAATTGTTTGTCTGTCTGTCGGCCCGTCTGCCTCCGTCTGTTTACAGTTGACGGATAATGCAGATCCTCGTGTATGATCACAAGCGAGAGACCAGAGTGGGACCAGAGTGAAGATTATTGTCTGCTGTGATTGAAAGACATGATGATCACAGAGTTCACAGCATGGGAAACTTGAAGGGAAAGAGAAATTATAAGGAAAGGAAGGAAAAGGATTGCATGATCCAGTTAAAGAACATGCAAACGTGTGTGTCATTTCAATGACACACACAATGTCATTTCAATAATGACCAGAAGCCCTAACCCTAACCCTATTCTTCCATATGGATATACGTAGATAGATACTGTATATATAGATATGGAATGATGATACTTGGCTAAAAGGAGATAATCTATTTCAATCTGAAATCTCCGAGAAGTAACAGTAAGCCGAGAGTCAGTAGTAGTAGTGAATCACCCAGGCCAGTAATTCTAGCCTGATGCACTTTAAAGTGTGCAAAACTGCCCAGGCTATTTAAACCTGTTTGGAACTTATACATGTTCATATTTAAAATATATATACTATTTTATTGTAAATATCCATTCATGGTTTTCTTACAGAATCCAAATGAAGATGAGCCAAATCCAGTTCCATGTAAAGACCAGTCCACTTCGTGTTTCATTATCGGACTGCTACTCTGAATAACCCATAGCCTGTGATATGTCACTGAGGCCCTTGAAAACTGGGTCTTTCCACTCATAACATCTTATGTAATTCCACCATTATGGATCCTAGAATAGAACATACCATTAGGAGGTATTTGTAACATAGTGGGACACAGTAACTTTTTGACAGACATCCATAAACACTGACAGTGTTTTTATGGAGGGAAGTTACAGTTACAGGTAGTACAGGAGAGAAATAAAACGAACGGGTGACCCGGTTATGATAGATTAAACATTCACAGGGAGGACGATAGCATAAGTCGACGGCGCGCCCAGGGCAAAATAAATAAAGACATGCCCACGCAGTGAAGGAACACAGGTAGACGTTAATGGGGGGAAATCGTGTCAGGACCAGGGAGGTAAGGGAAGAGGAGGCTAGAGAGGGAGAGAGGGGTTATCACTGATGCATGAGGAAGGAAAGGAAGGAAAAATTTGGTTGTTTGGTTGTCCGGTAACCTACCCTCGCATGCTCAGAAACAGGCGTGTCTGATTGAGGCTGAGACACCGACACTGGCTCGGTCTCACTCTATGTAGAAAGGTGAAGGAATGTTAAAAAACATATGCATCCATTCAAATGTGTATATTTATAGGCAGTCATAGGAATTGAGAAACACTCTCATAGACATACGGAGTACAGAAGGGGGTGAATTGTGGCTCTTTCTGCCTGACAACATGAACCTGAGGCATGGAGGCACATGTCGAGCACACATTCAATGTCCAGATCATGGTTGGTCGAAGAGAACAAAAACCAAGAAGTGTTACAATACCTAAATTACACTATGGGTGTCAGGTAAATATCAAAACACCTGAAAATTGTGATTCTAATATTGGATATTTTTTCCATCTTATGTGCACCGCTCATTTCAGGACTGTATAACTCATGGCTATAAAATAGCTGTTGATGCATTTATGTACTCACCACAGCGTATGATTAGGCTATAATAAATCTTAATGCATATATCTTGGATACAGCTTATGAACGGCTAACTCACAAACACTGTGTCTTTATTTGAATAAGGCCACTAACGTCAGTGAATTAATCAAAATGAAGGCCAGGGCCCACAAGTTATTGTTGTTGGCACGAAACTCACCTTGTACATAAAGTCATTCTTTGGCAGGGAGGTCGACAGCTGTTTGTTGACAACCAGATTCTGGAGGTAGTCCACGACATCCTTTTTTGGATCGCTCAGGATAGGGTAGAGGATGAAGTCTTCGTCGTCATCATCATCAGTGTCGCTGGCAGGGCAAACCCTTTGAGAGGCGTTCCTCTGGCTAGGGGTCTTCCGTGGAACTGGAGGTCTCGTGGCACTGCCCTCCTCCTCCATGCTAAACATGAGCTCATCCTCCATGTTACTCCGCTGGGTTGTTTACAGATGGAAAGTGTGGATGGATTTAGCAGGGAGACAACTGCGGAGGACAATAGGAATTGTCAGTCACACAGTAGAACCAATGAAACCAAGTTAGTGGTTTTCTGTGTCCTATCACTTTAAGTAGCAATCTCACCAATGTGATCATATGGTATTGTGGTCATTCAACTCTCTATCAAAGTTTACAGAAGTGTTGGCAACGTGCAGACTAGTTGAGAAACATAATCATTAAACTCCACGCAAAGGCACTTTTAGATAAAGGACTTGTTGTGAATTGAATATGAATGATATACATGAATTCATGAAACCCAAATGGAAACCACATTCCTGCACCTTTGACACACCTTTGCAAATAGAAAGCATCGACGTGATGCAAAGATTATCACATAAAATGCACAAAATCTCTTCAAATTAAACTAGTTGAGAGAAATACCGTTAGCTAAAGCAAACTAATGCATAGTTCTTACAGCTAAACCACTGTACACTTAATAAAATAAGAATAACTACAGTATTAACACGGAAAGCTACACAGCACGCAATATTATTTCCTGTTACTGTTTCAGGAAAGGGTGTACAGAAATACCTTTGTCTTGGTGTAGTCTGAGCTCTAGGTAGAAGGGGTTGGTGGATCAACCCAGATCAGAATGGATGGGGGTTCTCCAAATTAACCAGGGGGTCCCAGATTCTCAAGCCACGCTGCAGTTCTTTCTACAATCCACCACAGCCTCATCGAGGCTCTGCACGTATCACTTGGGTTGTACGGCCAGACACGCCCCCCTGGCGCTAAGCCAATGTGCTTGTCAACAAGCTGCACAGATATCGCGTGGATAAGTGAAACAAGGAAGGGAAGTGTACCGTATGACCGCGTCGTGACATTTCATAATAACGTGTACTGCCGAGACTGGAATTGTCATGGACGGGTTTCTTCTCGTGCATTTTGTTGCACAGGAATGTAGTAAAGATTGTCAAGGCACGACACCAGTGGATGCATAGTGTAGGTACGCTTCTACCACGCTAATTATAGCGCTCTTATGTAATCGAACACACACACACACCGCGTGATAACCATGTTGAAAATACCGATAGTTAGGCACACACGAGCTTTGGACATATACAATCGTGTTCATACATTATCAAGGAATGAGTGACGGAATTTTGTATTTGTAGCTTATTTCCTTATAAAACAAGTTATATGGTAGCGTGGCCGAGTGGTCTAAGGCGCTGGATTTAGGCTCCAGTCATTTCGATGGCGTGGGTTCGAATCCCACCGCTGCCAGTATTTTTATGTTTTTTAAACATATAAAGCATTCCTCACTGGTATATGTCATCCAATATAAAGCATACCATTAACCATCGTCATGCCGACTATGAAGTGTAATACAATGTAGAAGAACACAGGTGACCTAAATTCTGCAGAGCTGACATTTATTCTTTCAAGAAATTACATAATATCAGCGAGAAGCCCAATAAATTAATCACACATTTATTCCCGTATAAAATTAATCAGCAAATTACAAGTAGCAGTATTTGGCTAAAAAATAATTAGAATTAAAAAAAATTTATTCCAAGTATGTGCTAGAAAAGCAAATGACCCTTTTCAACCAGTTAATGCCACTGATTGAAGATCCGCACCCAGTCCCATCCCATCAACACTTGACTCTACTCTGCTGAAGTTGCTTTGCCACAAGCTGTAGTTTGCGGATGGCCATTTGGGTGTCTTCTTGGGAGATGCCAAGATGCCACACGGCCCGCACAGAGCCACCCATGTGGGGGTACATGAGAACCTGAACCCCTTGCCCCAGTGAGGCCTCCTCGCCCTCCCCGACCTGGGCCATGCGCTCGCAGAATTCTGATTGGCTGAGACCGGTCTCGCCCAAATGGAATCGCAGGATGTTCGTCTCCACGGACGCCAGGTTTAGAGTGAAGAGTGAAGGCTCGCAGTCCAACAGAGCTGAAATATAGACCCAACGGTTAGATGTGCTGTAGATAAGACGTGAGAGTTGTAAGCAGAGAGAGAGCATAAGGGAAAAATATTGGAAAATGTACAACCCCCCCAAAAAACACAACCTCCCTCCCTACGTTTGTCTGTCATCATTAGACTCCACCATTGATTGATAGGCAATATGTATTACCAGAACCAATCAGGGAAGAGATGTCCTGATTGGCCATAATTTAGCAGCGAGCTGCCAAAAATCGAAATTGTCTCATACAGAGGCAGACGCAGTTAAATGAAACAGACATTCCCAAAGAGCATTTCACTCAGTAATTATGGACGGACGGCTATGTCATTTCTCACAAATTACACTCAAAATGATAGCTCTAAAATCATACCTAGAGTACCTTTAATAACAGTCAATTACAACAACAGTAAATAACAATACTGCATGCACTGGAAAACGTTCACTAGCCTACCAACCTCGAGCGAAGGTCTTAGCGTTGCGATGGTCTTCCTCCATCCTGTCCACCATCTCTGTCAGGGCCAGCTTGCCTGCAGCCGCAATGATCCCAGCCTGACGCATGCCTCCTCCCAAGGCCTTCCGACAACGCACGGCCCTGGAGATGAAGTCTTGTGGGCCGGCCAGAATGCTGCCGATAGGGGCTCCCAGACCCTGTCGGTCAATCACATGCGTGAGGGATTATTGTGGGAAGGTATTATACCGATGCCAAATCACTCTGCCCTAAACCTTTAATGCAGTGGGCGATGTATATAAGACGTTTACAATGAAAAAACTAAATTTAATCTGAAAAGTATTGCAAGTGTAAGTATCCAAGCATTTCACCGATACTTTGTAAAACCCTTTGATACAATGTGCGATCATCAATATATATCACTGATTGAAGTCAGGGATTTATTAATATTATTTTTTGGAAAAAATTAACATTTTCAATCTTATCTTTTTCGTCTATTCATTGATTAACCAATTTCATTACTAATCAAGCTTTTTATCGTTTTGAGTATGTGGATATGTGTGTGCATTACGTGTGTGTGCAGTCTCGTCTTGGACATGCGCATACTGAGGGTGTTTCGTGTGTGCGGCCTCACCTTGGACATGCACACACTGACGGTGTGTGTGTGTTGCAGTATGGTGGCGGGGGACACCCCGAGGTGCACAGCAGCGTTCATCAGGCGCGCCCCGTCCATGTGAACCGGCAGGCCGTGCTGGTCCGCTATCGAGCGCACCTAAACAGCCGGGGAAATCAAATCTTACAGTGGGTCCACACCTTGGGGTGATCGTCACACTGAATAGTCCTTCAATGTACTTCATGGCCTTCCCCTTTGACACCGTAAAAGAGGAAGTGACCTTTAGATTCAAAAGTGATCCAGAGTTTGTGTTGCTGTTAAAACAGGAATCTTCCTTCCTCTGACCATCAAAAACATACACACACCTCCTCGGGTATGTGTGTGTGTGAGACTTGTGTGAGACATTGCTGGTGCACAGCATTACAGACAGACAGACAGACAGACCTCTTTTAAGAAGGCAAGAGGCAGAACGCGGCCTCCCTGGATGTTGTGAGTGTTCTCCAGGCATATCAGGCGTGTGCGTGGGAAGTGTGCGTCGGGGTAACCATGGCGAATCTTGGAGACCAGCTGGTCCAGGTCAAACGTTCCATCTGGGAGGTTGGTCAACGTTCTGGAGTGGACACCAGCCAACTGCAGAATAATAAACCCACATTAAAGATTGTGAAATATACACTTGAAGGGGAGGTTTGCCTAAACATTACAGACGTGTAGGACTAATGTTGCAACCATCTGCAACATGTGCACCTCAAGATATGTTTTGAGGTGGCAACGTTTGTAACCCTGTGTGCTTTTTCATTTGGCCACAGATAAAGGGCACTAATCTGTAATAAAGCTCACTAATCTGTAATAAAGCTCAGTTTGGGAGGAACTTTAGCCCTCTGCCATCACTATCCTCTACCTTAGGTGAAATGTGTTGTTGTGTGAGTGTTGCTATGTGTTCTCTACGTAATTAATGTTTAATATATGTGATGTTAACCACTGTAAACATATTATAATTAACTTTTGTTTTTTAAGAGCTGTAAACTCACGGAGAAAGCTGTATATAGCAATGTTACCCTTCAATGACTCAACTCACCTGTGCACTCCCGCCTTGCTCATAGACATGCAAGTGGGACAGATCCCCCACTATCACCTCGTCTCCCCTCTCTCTGCAGTGCACCATCACTGCAGGGGGGTAATAAATGCAACATTTACAACACATTGTATATTCTATTCTGCTAGATCATAGAGCAGACTGGGCAGAAATAGTGGAGGATTTTGAGTTTCTGGCATTTTTCGGTGCAAGATGCTTCACCTGCAATCAGATTCCCCATGGTGCCAGAGGGGACGAACAGAGCTGCTTCCATCCCAAACAGCTCTGCTGCCATCTCCTGCAACTCTTCACAACATAACAAACTAGATGAGGGTATGGCCTACCTACACATACAGTACCTTTATACACAAAACACTATCCTGCTTTCAAATCCCTGCTTTGCATCTCTGTTTGTATTATTATGTTGATAGTAAAACTTTGCTAAAGTCAGCGCGGACCGTTTACTGTTGGATCCTCGCCCATCACGTCGTCTCCCACCTCCGCGGACGCCATTGCCTGCCTCATGCCAGGTCCGGGCTTGGTGACCGTGTCGCTGCGAAGGTCCACAGTCCGTACATGTGATGTCCCGGCCGGCTCGACATTTGGCCGTTTCGCGTTGTTGTAATAGAACCGCGCGGAACTTTGTCTGACTCCGGCGAGAGGCAACACCTGAGATTGCTTTGCAACGACAGCCGCCTCTTTCACGCACTGTAACACAACTCTGGCCGAAAAAGTTAACATTTTCAACAGCACGAATATGTCCTCCTCTTCTGATCCCGAAAATATATTTGTGACTGATTAACCCTTCTAGACTGCACTTCAGATTCTTACTGCAATCGATAATCATTGACCTGCAAGACCTGCTAACAGATGACCGAGAAGATAAAGCGAAGGCAACGAAGCAGTAGTGTAACAGTAGGCTTACTCGCCACAAGGGGGCGCCATTGTCAGGAGTAGCGCTAGCCAGCTATCCATGGCACCTTCCCTTATTAGGTTCTCGTTCTAATTGACTTAATTGGTCTCGTATGCTTGCCTGAATCCCTTCCTATTTGTTGCAGCACTAACTCTTTTCTTTTACCAATTGTGTGTGGCTGATGACGTGTGCACTTTGTTGATAGCTTTTAAATAGCCCTAATGCCATCAGATCCACAGCAGCACAGGGGTCAAAATGCTGTTTTTGGACAATACTGTAGGCCTTTATCCGTATCCTTATGCGTGGAGTGAAATCTAACATGGGGCAAGGACCCGTTTAGCTCCTTACATAACAAGCACATGTGCATATAGATAGACGTGTCTGTGCGCGACACACGAGCACATTTCAACACCTGCAAAGATGTAGGCTAAACTGGCTGACATTTAAACAAAAAATATATAAAGAATATATATATACATCAGGATTAAGGCCCGAGCAAAACAAGACGTGTTTATTCGTGCTGGTCGCTAAATCATCGATTCACCACCGCAGCATTGACTTCACGATAACCTCCAATAAAATCAACAGTACGCACTAACTATGTACACACGATAAGCCCCGCCCACTCCCGTCAACCAAACCACATGCTTGCTGGTAACACCTCGTGGATATTTGTGATCATTTCATCATTGCACATGTCCCGTCAAAGAGGAGCCCCACTCAGCGATTTCATCAAAGCAGAGATACCGCGAGCATGCTTTTATAGGCCATAAAGCGCCCTTATTAAAACTGATTAGCGAACATCGACATGGTGAATGGGCCACTGACGGTCGCTCTCAGGCTGTTCAAAAGTCCCAGGAGAACGAACCAATAATGGTTTAAAAAGGCATGTGTGAGCAAGACTCGGGGATGGATTACAGCGATAAGATAAGTACAAATAAAAAGGGCACGCACACACACACACACACACACACACACACACATACAGGCAGAATACGGCTAACAGCCTCCGGTTCCGCCACACCC
>JAOPUA010000072.1:6974808-6987016 GCA_027122455.1 Trisopterus luscus
GGAGGGGGGAGGGGGGGGGGGGAATCGTGACCTACAGTGTTGTGCCATGAGTGTGTGTGAGTCACAACTACTTTGCTGGTTGCTGGGTCCACGTCTTAATTGTGTTTTTTTGTTTTCACTTTCTTTTTTTTTTCTTTTTTAATACTTGACCAATTGAAAGCCTCTGTAGGTTACACTAAAGCTTTTAGGAGGAAATCAACGTCACGGAAATCGGTTGTTATTATGATAGCCACCTGTGGACCAGGGAACTGTTGCAAGGTGGGCACACCGTAACAGAAGCCCCCGAAGCAACAAAAGTACCGAAACGATAAGGGAAGCTAATATACGAGGACATGTTTGTGTATGACTAACATGGTACTGACGTACATAACGGTAATAATTGTTTCTCCGCACACTAGAGTGTTGGAGCCTTGTGGGCAAAGACCATTAACTATCACCTCCGTCCGATCATTTTTGTTGTGTTTTTGATTAGAAAAGACATTCCATCACAGTAACGTGTGTACGAGAAATCTCTGAATTATTGGAAACGTGCTGAGAATGTCACTCCGACCTGACAATTCTGTGAAACACTGTAATGACAAGGTGACCCGAAAGAGAAATGGAAGTGATGCTGAACTGCATGTGTTGCTTTCTCATGCTCAGTCTATCACATGGAATGAGGGAACCGTGTTTCTTTCCTGTTGTCATTTCAGAAATGGCAACGCTTGATGGGTGCTTAAAATATCATCCCCCCCCCCCCCCCAAATGAGTGACACTAATAAGTGATACTTTATTTTTAAGAAAATGGAATTGGAAAAACTGATTTGAACCTTGCTGATAGACATTGATTAGGGGTTGGATAAATGTTATTATGACAAGATAATTGATATGACCACAATAGTTTGCAATTGCATTCTGCATGCTATTAGGCCTAAAGCCCATGCTGTTAAGCTAATAAGCAATTGATCTGAATGCTCTGATCCTTAAATGATGGCATTCACAGAGAGGCGCACCTGCTTAAATTGGCAGTTGAGTCCTAAAATAATTGCTATAGAAACAACCTGGATTGAAATGCTCTGAAATACAGAGCAGAGGAGAAGAACCGGATTCGGTGCATCTCTTTTGATGCGTGACATGTCTAGAACAGAAAGATACGTAGAAATGTTCAATCAGCAATGCACTTATGTTCTGTATCAATACTATATATATATATATGTAAAGTAAACTGAATGGATTCAGATTGGCACTAGGTGTGATGAAACTCATGAGTCTACTCAGAGCCGGCCTGGCAATGACCGAGTGGCGTTGACGTCAACCCTTACCATGACACGTGGTCAGGGGAAGCACCATAAATACTGAACCCGCTCACCTTTGTACTTTTTTTTCATCTGTTGTGAAACGTGAAATGTTTACCTTCTCTGGACCATGAGGACAGACACCTGCGTAGTCCTTCATTTACAACCTCCCACCTCGCTCAACCTCCCCCAACACGTGTTCCCCGTCCTCGTTCCCCTGACCGCCCCGACTCGATGTGAACTCTGGAAATCATGTATGTCATCGACACGTGTCGGGTCTGTTGAATGGGGAGACCAAGACGACCTGGCCATTGTGTACAGCCCCGTGTATCCCGCGCCTGTACATTTCTACACCTTTGGCCTTCTTTGTCATATGCATGATCCTTCTTGTGCACTTTAAAGGCACTAAGAGGAGTTTATGTTTTTGCTATGTACATTTAGATTGCATTTCGCCGAATACATATTGCGTTTTACGTGATATGTGTTTACAACGGAAAATAGTGAAAACCGCTATTTGACTGTTTAACCCCATAGTAGCCTACAAGCTGCGGGTCTTTAATCGTGCGTTTTAGTTTTCTTTTGCTTTATGCTGTGAGTTACTACGTTTTCAGGGGGAAATAGCAATTCCTCCTAGTTTCTGAAAGATTCTGGAAATCTTTAATCCCACTTATAACTGCATAGCAAATAAAAAACTCCTCTAAGGGCCTTTAAAAACACCTTACCCAAAAATAAGCACTCAATGGTGTTTGTACATGTTTGTAATAAAACATGGCCAATAAAAACGGTGACATGGAAACATTAACAAAGGATGATTTATTGTTTTCTATAGTTGCTGTACTACCAGTTTCTAAAGAGAGAAGAGACACGCAGCCGTGTAGTGGAAAAGAGCAACCGGAATGAACAAAATTAACTCAATTGTAAATAATATCTTTATTTTCTTAAAGTGTGCTTCTCCATCTGTTTCAACGGTAAACGCAAGGTAAAAAAAAAAAAGTGTTTGTTTATCTTCCATGGTTTGTCATTTTTCTCGCTAATCCTCTCATCCGATTCAACCGATATCCAGCCAAGCATTTCCTCTGATGAACTGCTTTCGACACCGTTTTGCCTCTGAAAATAGAAACAGGCGACCAAGTCCAAACGCGCTCAAGAACAGAGTCCGGCCTAGCCTGTAATTCTACATCTTTTCACCCAAGTGTTGCAGCCTGTGTGTGTAGTACGTTTTACTGATCGTCTTTCCCACGCACTAGGAATAGGCCTAAGCACTATCGGTTGATCTTGTGCTGCTGGCACAACTCTTACATCTCGTGTAATTAACTGCATAGAATGTAGAAGCAAAATATTGATCGAGTGACTCATCAAGTGGACCAGGTTACAGGAAGCTCTTAGCATTTGGCACATGGCAGCCCACATTTTTCCCCATACAGTGAAGAAAAATTAAATCTGTTTTATTAATTTGTAACATTAATTCGGTTTAACCTCAAAATGGTGACATATGCAGACAGAATGCAAATACACTCATGTATTCAACAATGAATGGCATTTTGAGTAAGGAAAACCGGTGGTGTCAGGTTACACTGACGATTATCACCACAAGAGGCCGCTAAGCGACATGCTTTTTCCACGTGTTGAACTTGGTCTGAGCAGGCTTAGAGGCGCTGGAGATGGGGTGTAAGTAGTTCCCCCCTAGGATCCGGGAGTTTATGTGGATCGACAGCTTCTCTGTGTCTCTTTTTTATATCGAGAGGGAAAACTCAACCGGGGTTCACAGTACTACTTTGCCCTTCCATATATTTTTGTGACTGTGCTACATTTTTGCTTCAGTGTATCGGTGACATTAGCTAGTTGGTAGTTTAGTTTTAAAGGCAATTAACTTGTCGATGAAATGCAATGTCTCTTATGCCTTCATAGACGGTGGGTCTTTTTAAGCTGTTGTACATGAGCCCTGGCTTGAACATCTGTGATAAGTATATGCTACACCTGAACCTCCTCAGATGGTGCAATTTGATTGGTTCGCTATCTTGGGATATTGGGCAATATCCCATGATTGGGGTCTCAAACTTGGTATATTGTTTCATCGCAGAATGGCCATCTCGTCACGCTAATAAAAATAAATAAACCGCTAATAACAACGAAAATTCCTGGCAAAAAGTGTTATCTTATTATTTTTGGAGTTTTCACGTGTAGTATATGCTAAAACAATTATTCACTTCGCCTTCGGCGAATAATTGTTCAATATTCTAATTGTATTATTAGTACGATTTGATTCCTATTGCCAAACTTAAAGGTGTTGCTGTTTATCAGCGGGAGGCTTACTAACTTTAACTATAAGTTTAACATCACCCATAGGTTCTGATTCAATATTGAAATGTCTAATATGTAATGAAAACCTTTGAGTGAAGTTTAACTGGTTCAACACACATCCTCATTCCATTCTCAAAACCACAAAATAAGGGAAATCCGTTTCAAGGGCTTTGATGTTTAAATGTCATAACTGAATGTTGTGATTTGCAAAAAAAATTAAAAATAAAGACTAATGTTTTTGTGTCTTGGTTCTTCAATGAAGCTATACTGTTCTTTGTTTCAGTGTCAGTGTCGCAGCCATTAGCGATAGTAATCAGTGTGAACCTGGTGTGAACCAGGTATCACCCGGGCTCAAACCCAGAGGTTTTTGACCTGGCTTGGGGGGGTATTTACCTAGAGTTTAGGATGGTGTGTTGCATACCTAGAGGCTGGGTTCACCAGTAACCCCGATCACGATCACCTGATGAAAGGAGACTATGATGACCTCACTTGTAAGGCGTTTAAAGAGTGGACGCCTTGGGAATGCGTTCAATACCAAGGTGTGTTGCATACCTAGAGGCTGGGTTCACCAGTAACCCCGATCACGATCACCTGATGAAAGGAGACTATGATGACCTCACTTGTAAGGCGTTTAAAGAGTGGACGCCTTGGGAATGCGTTCAATACCAAAGTGTGGTCTGTCCATTTGAACTTCATCAAGTAGTACAAATCGGTGAACATTTAAAAAAACATTATTTGAATTATATGTTATAGGTTATTTTAACTTGGCTAGGACATAGAGGCAAGAGGCAACATAGCATGAAAATCACCACCAAGGCCTAATGTAATAATACAATTAAAACAACGAGGTCATGTGTCGCCATCATGTGGCAAAAGTACAATGAAGAACGATTAAAGTTGCACGAGCCAACCCCCCTAACGTAGACGACGTGGCAGTGACGTCACCGTCACGTAACGGGAGAATAGTGGGAAACTCGTCATTATTTTTCTCCCGCCAAACAGTACACTCCTAATTGATTGCAGCTGTGGCGGGGCCGCGAGAAGCGGGCGCCGACTGCCCGAAGGTGCACACTCTCTGCCACGTGAGAGCAATCACCCCCTCGCTCTCTCTCGCTCTCCCTCGCTCTCCCTTCTCGAGAGCAACGAGCTCGTTTGAAATAGAAACAACCAGAACATTCACACACTGGAAAATTGTTGGGAAACCCCTTTTCCAGGAATAACACCAGTCAAGAACTAAACGCAGCTTCCCCTCACTCACTTTAAAGGGACATAAAATGATTATAATCTTCTACCACAATGATCACGGACAACTTGATCTCTTTCTTTATTTGTCTCACACACGCACATGCACGCTATGTTGTGTTACGTTTGAATGCATAAGATAAGCAATTCATTTTGGGTTCAAATTAACCTCGTCCCCCAAGGCGTTCTCATCCCGCGACAGGCTGGACTGGAAAAAGCTGTTCCAAACGAGCGTTTATTGTAGCTAGGGCGGGGGTTCGAGATATCGATTTCTGTATATATGTAGAGAGAGGGACTAACTACCGATAGAGGGATATCCGTCACATGTTTCGGATAGTGCTTTGACCATTTATTCAATGCTCCATATTTGTTCTCCTTTATTCGCCTCCGTTTTATTGTTCTATTTTATGTTCTTGTTCTTCAAATTCCTACTGCGACCGGAAATTGCGTTGCGGCAGACCGGGATAACGCTACAATTCGGATCCTCTCAGCCTCTCGACATAATTTAGTGGGAGGAGCATGTGGACTTCATTGCGGGATGTCCTCTCCGGGCATCTACGTCAAGGAGTCAAAACAAACTTGGTGGAAACGCAGTTAAAGTGAACGGTATAGATGTATACGTATCATAACTATTAGTAACATGGCTAAAGTAAGAAGTTGACGTGGAGAAAATGAATGAGTTTTCGGCGCAGGGGAGAGAAGATGGACGTTTAGTGCCTTGTGGAATCTTTTTCTTGGGTTTGGGGTAGCTGAGATGAAGTGCAGTGCTTGAGCACAGCTTTTTTTTTTTTTTTTTTTACCAGCAAAAGGTAGGATGAAACATTTAACGGATTGTATTTCTAACAACATTTAGGACTAACTTATTTCGTGTTCACACATTTAAGAAAGTGCCTTTTGATCCAACTGCAGCATGTTTTCTTTATTTTAAAACATGAATAAGTCCCATATGGACAAGCTTATACGCCGAATGAAACACCTAATGAAATAACAAGTATTTATTCAACCATATTTAATCGTTATTTGGCTATGTGTTACATGTAGGCTATTACACTACCAATAGTGGGACTCCCAATAGGGACTTGATGTGCCTTTTGACATTTTACACCAGTCCATTCCTATTCGTGGAAAAAGTTGTTCACTGGATGTAATGAGTCATCCAAAGTAGTGAAAAAGTAGCCTTGTCATAACAAGTCGGTGTAATTCTCATGGATACGTAGGATAGCTTATGGCTGTCATGTATGGCTTGTTTAAATTCAGGAAAAGTAAATAGTAATTGCTTGCTGTGCTTGTTTTCAGTGGCCCGGGTTGACTGAAATAATTGAACATGTCACTGTGGATCATTCTTCCCCTCAGCCTACCAGTCTTCATCCTCACAGGGATATGGGTTGTGTAAGTATTGAGAATGAATTAAAACTTCATAACCTCAAACATTCATTTTAGTTATCTTCACTTGCTTTGATGAATCTTTATCCATTGCTCTGCCACTTACACATATGATGAAATCGATTTGATGACCAGTCTGAAAAATTCCACCGCTGTCGGCTCCAAACCCCTATATTGTTCTTCATTGATCCTCGTCCGTGTTGTAGTCAGAGTGAAACTACATGCCTGAAGGGAGGAATGTTATGGAATGCCGCTTCTCTCCGAGGTTGTGCGGAGGAGTCAGAACCCTGAAGCCTAGCCCGGTGTATCATGTATGACCTTTAGTCCATTTATTTCTGTCCGTCTATCTTGAACCCATGGCTGTTCACATCAGCGAACTGGAATACAGAACAAAAAAAATAAAAACGCTGTGCAATGCTTTGATGTAAATTGAGCGTCTGTCAGTTTCAGCTCTTGTCCAAACACGTGGTAGGACCTATGGCTGTCACTTAGGGATGGCCATTAGAAGTAACATTTGCATAGCGACTAAAACATGAGGTCCTGCCATGCATAGCAGTAGGTCAGCAATGTATGACAGTAGCCACCTTATTTACACAACCCTGCTTATACTTTGTTTAAAGAGGGTACGAAGAACATTAGAACAGTCCACAATAAGTGATAAGGTAAATGTAAGGTCATTTGTTATTTGTGCAGTGATAAGTTATGTGCAGTGGTACAGTAATACATCCGATTTGATATGATTTGACTGTAGAGGCGGTGAAGCCCCAGGACCAGAGCAAGGTCTTGTGGTCTTGTGTTCATTCCGTTAACTGTATAAAATCGTTTTCATGGTCAGCAGTTGATCATGGGTTTCAATCAAACAAAACCATTACAATTACTATGTAATATACCTATGCTTCTTTTATCAAACTAACCGCAACAAATGTTGAAAGTTTACGTGCATGATGAAGACGCCCAAGTTTCACTACTTGACTACTACTTCAACTACTATTATTACCACTAAAAATGCCTACTTGTCATTAAATGGTTTGAGTGGAAACCGTTAACTCAAAAAGTTTGCTATACATGACAACTTTATCTCCTGAATTGACTGTCCCCTCCCCTGTTTGATTGTCTTTCTCCCCTCCTCTTTTGTTTTCTCTTACTCTCTCTACCACTCTTTCTATTCCCCCACCTCTCTCTCTCTCTTGCTCTTTGTCATTTCTCTCTCTCTCTCTCTCTCTCTCTCTGTCCTTTCTCTCTCTCCCCCTAATGCTTTCTCTGTTTCCTTTACCTCCTTTCCTTAAGTTCCCCCAGTGTGCTAAGCTTCATAACGGCTTTGATCACCAGGAAGCGTCTGGAGTGTTGAGACAGTGGGCACTATCATTTCTCACACTAGCTCACTAAAGTGTTGGCTGTCCGAGACAATTGGTGATAATGGCCTGTCTAGTCCTGCCCTTACCCTTTCTGCTGGTTGGATTTAGACCTGTTCTACGCATGTATTAGACCTGTCTTTACCAAGCAACATTATAAGAGTCAATGGTCATTTTTGAGGAACAATAAAGAAACAGCCAAAGATGGAGTGATAGATTTGCTGTTTGTTATGTGAAGAACTGTGTACCAATTAAGGAACACTTTATCAAAATGTAGATCGCTTCGAGAGTGACTGCTTCAGTTATCTCCTTAAGACATATAGCTGTCGTTTTGAAGATGTAAATTGGATATCTCTGGAACCTTGACAGAGAATTGATTCACAAAACATCACCACGATCAATGCATTTGTTTCTAAATTTCTCTTAATTTGTTCTATCATTTTCAAAATCATTTATTAACGTGTCTTCCTGAACTTTGTGTCATTGCTGGACATGATGGCCAACATCTTTAATCTGCTGTTCACTTGGTGGGAGGCTGACCCACTGAGACAGAACTTGGCCTTTCACCCAAATTCAACAGTCACTCGCTCACTTCCACATACACTGGCTTTCTAGCTCAATGCGTTTTTAATCGTAATGAGACAAACTCATTGTATCATTAGCCAACCTCAAAATTTCTAGCTACTCATTGTTGATGACCTCAAAGGGAAGAGGAAGAGGAAGAGTTTTATACTTTAATAGCAGAAGTTAAAACAAGATAGCTATCTGACCATATTTTATGATAAGTAATAACTGTCAACTGCCTCCATAAATTGTCTTATATATTTTATAATGCAAAGCCCTGCTCCACCTATGCAGTCCAAAGCAGTGTTTATTTGTTGAAAATTTTCAATTTTATTGATTGAAAACAGCCATTCTCGGCTGTGAATGGCTGTGTTATGTATTGACTTTTGTACGTGTATGTGTATGTATTGACTTTTCTTTAAGGTTTGTGGTCAACACGCTTACCTTTTCTTGGACTTTTTTTATCCCCTCCGTACAGATACGCTATGGCCCTGTACAACCAGCATGTCTGCCCTTTGAATAACTGGTAAGACACCCAACTCACCCAACACGCTTCTTTGCTTTGGCCATTAATAATGTGGTTGTCTTGCTTTAGGGAAGTTACAAAATGGCCGTTACACCTGCTTCTTGGGAATAACTGGAATTACTGGGAATAACTGGGAATAAATAGTTACGTGAGAGAAGTAACCAAATAGCAGTCCTACAACAAGTATCCCACTGCTTACTCTTTCTGACTGAGTCTGGCATAAACAAGTGTAAACTGCACATCTAACTGAAAACTAGCATAAAGACACTAGGATACTCAATATTAATTAATGCATTATACACGTTATTCCTTACTGCAACATGAAAAACACCACAGACACAACTTTAGTGTTCATCCGCACTTGAGTCGGGTGAGTGTGTTTACGGCTTGGCTCATTGCATAATACGAGGGAATAGTTAGTCTTTTCTCCACCTAGATCAACACAGCCTCTTACTGCAGACTCCCAGTGCAGGGTTACAGTCTTAATTTAAACATGTTGAATCAGCAGGAGTGAAGGGTACGGATGGTGTTTAGCATGTGTACATATATCCAGAAAAAGCGCAGAGAAAAAAATAGATAGTTGTCCGCAAAACTGCAAATAAGACTGCAAATTTTAACCTTCAGCATCTCTGTATGACGAAGGTGAGGAGCTCGACTGCTATGCAGAAGACTCGCTAGGCTTGAGTAAAAAACATATTATTTACATGATACATTCTTGCAGATGCTTCTGTGGTATGCGCAGAGTAAACAGAGATTCAAATCGCCCGCTAATCCAATTCACACGTCCCAAACCAAAACGAAAAACAAAGACACTGAGTCTGTATCTAAAATCAAGTCAACATAATTTCAATGCAAGGTTAATTTTTTACGCTCATTTGCGTCCAATTCTGAGGGTGCAGTTCATGCAGACACATTAACCACCTTTCTAAACAAACCCGTGAAACCATGCACACTTGCTCAGTGCCAGTCAAAACCCCCCTGGCCCTTGGGAAAAACAAATGTCAAACTCTTGAGCACGTGCAGAGTGCAGGAACACAATGATTTATATGTTTATGCTAATTTGTACTTGGTCCTTCTCTGCGTGCTCCCAGGCTGTACAATGATTCATGTGAGGAGCTGCTTCCACTACAGAGAGGTCCTGTACTCTGCTGTACTCTGGAGAATCTACCCCTCATCAGGTTTGTGTTTGACCCAGTGTTTCTCATTAGATGTTACAGGAATACTGGAAGTAGCATTTCAACAGGATGATGTGCATCAACGGGTCAACGCATGTGAAGTCAGCACGTTGTCCATTGTTTTAACCGTCCCCTTGCCTCACAATTATGAATGATGATACATTTGTAACATGTTCGCACATACTGAATGTGAAAATAATCTCGAACTACTCAAGTGTTAACTATGTGTCTTAAACTGACTACAGCCTCACAGGTTTGAGTTAGTCCACTCGTACTGCATTCCATTGAGCTCTGTGTGGTTGTCTATGTATTTCTGATTTATGCAGTTATTTGTTTTTTCTCTCTTTGTTCTTTTTGTTATCTATTCCTCCCTGCTATTGAAACTTGCAGCATGGCTACATAGTGGTCACAGGTCAGCATTTTTTCAGTGATTTCAGTGATTTAAACTCACTGAAAATACATTTTTCACATATTTTCAGTGAGTTTAAAGAGCAAATTTTGGAAAGTGGATATCTGAAAAATGTTGTTATATGTTTAGAAATGCTATCTATTTACAGCACACGTCACAAAAACAACAACACAACCAAACCCTATTTCCAGAATAGCATTTGATGTTCTATTCCTGTAGCCCCTAACGCTATCCGTGACTTGGCTCACCTCACACATGGTATGTGGCACTAAAACCAGCTTTAAACCGGGGTTAATCACTACCTGCTAAAACGGTCCGGGCGCAGGGCTGTTGTCAGTGCCGCTGGGCCTCCAGGAGATAAGCCTGCACTTGTCTCAGCCCCAGCCCCTTGACTCTGTGTCAGTGGGGGTCGCAGACCCCTGTACTCAGACAGGAAGACAGCCTTTGTTTTGCTCAGGGATCCTCTTGGAAACTTCCGCACACTGAGATGCGATGTAAACAAGACCTGCGACCCCCCCTACACATACACAGACACACAGACACACCTACACACACACACACACACACACCTACACACACGCACACACACACACACACACACACACACACACACACACACATGCAACCACACACACACGCACACGCACACACACACACACACACACATTTTGATTTATATTATTTTTAATGTATTTCTTTATTCATAATGTATTCATTTATTAGAATAATATATTCTTGTTATTTTATTTTGGCACTTTCATGATTATGTGCGAATTCATTAACAAAGACAGATCCACAGCACTATGCTGCATTTCACCCAAAGCATTCTTAAAACTTAAATCATTGTTGGCCAGGTTTCAAGTAGCAGGTTAGGATATGTTCGGCTTAAACCAAGACTCTGACCCAAGCATGCGCTTTCCTGGATTGTCTGGATTTTCGGTTTCAGAACAGCTTATTTCAACCTTGAGGAACAAGTTCATGCAAGTTCGGATAGGATAAACCTGGAACATGTGTGTTAATGGCAGGCTTCAAATTATGTCATCAAACTCATGCTGAAGAGGTAATTGATAAGGAAATTCCCTGGATCTCATTGCTATGCGTGAGGTTTGCAGCAGCTTAGGCTTATAGCATGAGTCCTTGGAATGTTAAGTATAGAAAGAGAGGTGTATAGAAATTGCCTTATCAATTCAATTCCAACACATCATGTTGGGTTGATTGTTGAGGTGAAACACTAGGAGAAAATTATATAACTCGGAATACAATAGTGTCGGACATGAATATAAAAAGCTGTTTGTTGGCATCCGAGAGAAAGAGACAGAGAGAGAGACAGAGCAAGAGGGAGAGAGAGAGACTGTATCCTTTACCACACTTTCTTTTTTATACACAAGTTAAAAAGTCTCCAAGCGTACCTTCAGGATCTGATGACCCATGAGGTCACATTGATTCTGCGACAGGCCCCACCACCACCAGAGGTCTGACAGAAATCGAGTTAGAAAGAAGTCGTCAGTGCAGTCGTGGGCGGGATTATCCAGGAGCTGGCCAGGTCAGCTCGAGGTTAGCCTAACAGCATGAGCCCCCATGAACCCAGAGCTTGGGATGTAAGACCAACAAATTCCACCTTGCCCTCCATTCATGCCTACTTATTTAACTTATTGGGTCAACCCCTGGAAATCCCTCTCCTTGAAACGTGACCCAGGTACGAGCGGAGTTACCATGGTAACTGAACTGAGGGTAGTCTTGAGCTTGGTATCTGAAACCAAGAATACAGGCTTTTCCTGAATTCTTACATGAACATGTCGGGGTAACCTTCAAAATCCCCGAAGACTACTCAGAGACATGATAAATACATCCCACGAACTTGTTTACTGGATTGTAAAAATGCAATGAAAAATAGAGAACTATGGCCTTGTATCGGAGGTTGTTCTGTTTGGGGGCTGTGGTGGGTGTGTGGCTGTAGTTTACTGACTCGGGGGGGGGGGGGG
>JAOPUA010000072.1:7013103-7027359 GCA_027122455.1 Trisopterus luscus
ACACTGCTTTCAGCATCTAATTGAAACATATTTGCACTGGGAGGAAATGCCCAAAACAGAATAAAGTGCAATCGGTATCGGTAGTAATGATTATGCTGCTGCATTGTAGTGGTGAAAAAAAAAAATATATGTAATATTTATATTTTTTTTATGCAAGTGTGCCAATGATTATGGGGCCACGTGCCAGTGGCGGCACGCGTGCCTAGGGTTGCCGACCTCTGGCCTACGCTAATGAAAAGTTCATTTTGCACCTGCCTTGCGTGAGAAACGCTGTGGCACTTTCAACTACAACAACGACACCCCATAACGACAAAGCATTTCACGATTAATTACTTTAATTTTCATTCTAAACGTCATGGTTACTAACATTCCTATGCTCCCAAAATGGTGATGGTTGTTCCGATGTAGAACCCTTGCCTGGTAAACAATCAGTCACCCACATAGGCTATTGATGACGAGCTATGGCATACACTATATGCGTTGCCAAAAGTCTGTCTGTAAATGTATTTTTAAAAGCCAGACTTCAAACACGGCGATCACAATGCTTTGTGCCCAGTCACATTCTGGGTGCATGACGCCCAGTGTTTTACTCAACATAAAATGTCCAGGAGGCTGCAGAGCTGTCCTCTCTGAAACCCCAGCTGGACCAGCTAGGGGTCCCCCTCTACGCGGTTGTGAAAGAGGACGTTGGCACAGAGATCCTCAACTTCAAACCTTTCTTCAATGGTGACATATATTTGGATGCAAAGGTATGCTGATTTTCACTTAACCCAAACTTACATTTTCAGTCACTGTATTCCACCACCAGGTAGTTAATGTCTCTAGGGATTTTTTAAGCCCCTGAGGAGGATTCACATCAACGAAAGTCATCCCCTTGTGTGTTCTGCTTCCAGCGGAGGTTCTATGGACCCCGGGAGCGGAGCATGGGTCTGCTGGGGTTTCTCCGGTTTGGGGTGTGGACGAATGGGCTGCGAGCCTTCAGGAACGGCTTCATGGGGAATATTTTAGGAGAAGGTTTCATCCTGGGTGGTGTCTATGTCCTGGGACCAGGAGACCAGGTGAATTAACCCACTGCCAAATTGTACTTCAATTTTATTTGTATAGTCCTTAATCACCAGTACGGTCTCAAAGGGTTTAACAGGCCATATATTTATCACAATAATGCAGGCTTTCGCCATATACTGTTCGCGCCAATCATCTCTTGCATGTGGCTAGCACCAAGGTATTTGTTGTAACAAGTCTGCTTTATTGTCCCGGTGGCATCTTTTTTGTTTCTTGCAGGGAGTGATTCTGGAGCACCGTGAGATTGAGTTTGGGGATAAGGTCAACATTTTGGAGGTCCTCAACGCTGCCAGGGGGATACAACGGGAGCTTGTGTCTTTGAAGGAAAGATAGCATCACAGAAATCCAGAGCACGTTTTTAAATGCAAAAACTTGCAAATGTTACAAATGCTCTTTTGTAGGATATCTCGTACAAATTTCCTGAAAAGTTTCTCTAATTGCTTCAATGTTGAAAAAAAAATTGTATTTGGATGTTGTTTGAAGAGAAGGCCTCTGCTTCCATCTTGTGTGTGTGCGTGTGTGTGCAGTTATGGGATCTGGGAGTGTTAATGATGGCCTGATTCTAACCTCTGAATGAGAGAGCAGGTCTGATGTCCAACAACCAGATGAAACCTCTTGTTTCTATCACCACCTTTCAGATGTCGCTCCACCAGAAGCCAGAAAAGCAATAAAAGTGTAATGGTCTAATGTTCATATGGCCCATGTGTTTTCTCTAAAATGTTTATAGCTGTCTGAGATCCGACTGCAGTCGTTTTTGAAGGCAACTCTTACTGTTAATTATTTCTGGCTCTGAGGTTTAGTCTAGCTCCTTCCTCAGCTTGTAGGAAAGCTTCCATGAATAAGAAACTGAGCTGCCCCACGCTAGACAGGAAATGTTGAATAAGTGATAAACTAATTTGCACATTGTGACGTGGCTTTGTGACTCCTCACTGCATTCTTCTACTTTGCCAGATCTATCTAAACGTGGGCGGTGCAGGCTTTATTTATTTGAGGCATACTTCCTTGCCTAATCCGTTCCATTGCAAAGCTGTCAACTCTGCACTCGACGGTTTTTGTATGTCATTGTTGATCGTAGACAATTCTACACATTGTCCACCTCCCAGTTTGGCATAATATGATTTGTTGGCAGGGTGCAGTTTGTCATTCATTCAAAACCATTTATTGGTCAAAAATAGGGGGAAACCCGCCACACACTGCTGCGGAGACATGCATTCTGTCACTAGAAGGGAGTCCGCAGGCTTTCAATACTGCATTCCAAAGTCTTTAGACAGCAGAAACATTTTTGTTTTTAAAGATGTGTTCGAACTCTGGCAATTGGCAAAAGTCTGCGTTTCCTTCAGTTGTGCAGAGGAAGCTATGTGCACAAGCTCAGACTTTTTATAACGCCCTTTAAATGCTGCATGCTGAGAAGAAACAATAGTATTATCTATGCGACAGGCCCTGGTATTGACTCATGTGTTGCTCAGTTGAATGGAGCAATTCACTGAGGCCAGTCTAGCATAAGGATAGTTATGATATTGTGTTGGGAAACCAGAGATTAACATTATGGATGTTTCACCGGGGAAACATGGAGAAGAATCATGTAAACTAGAGTGCAAGGGTTTTCTTTGGTTAAGACTGCTGAAGCAAATCGCAAACAATGTTTTGGCATAACATCCAAGAAAATCAAGAATTTTGATGCTGACAGTTGAATATCCTTGTTTACTGCGATCAGTCAACGGGTAATGGAACAGTTTTATGGCAGTCTTTTATTTACCAATAACAAACTTATGTCACAGTGGTGCAAAAGGAGTAACAGTATTCCTGAATGTTTTCACAAGCTAAAACATGAGAACTTGAGAGGAGAGCCATGTTTTTCAAGTACACATTAGCAACATACCTTTTTATTAAAGCTTGACTCAGCACATCAGTCAAAAACACTTCCCCAAATGATACCAGAAATTTACAAAGTCTATCGTAAGCATGCAACAACATACAGAACCCACCGCGTCTTAAAGCCCATTCACATTGCACAAAGAAAGGAGTAACAAATATTTAATCGCTATTGTCGCTGGACTTGAATCCAACAATACTGTTTGTGGGGGAGGCTTGAGGGGAAGGACTTTTGAGTGGCAGGGCCTCCCCGGGTGGAACCAGGACCACGACGTTCTCCTTCTTGGGCAGCCAGAAGGCCGGATACAGCGGCTCCAGGAACTCCGCCCGGTACTCGTGGATGAGGGTCATGGCTTCGGACACGCCGTAAAAAGCCAGCAGCCCTTGGCTGTAGTCCAGGTAGACACCGATGCGCGTGAACTTGTCCAGGCTCAGCGGGGTCTCCACGTCGCTGTGCCACGCCGAGTAGGTGCGGCCGTTCCACTGAAGGCACCAGGAGAAGTTGTTCCCCGTGATACAGCTGTTGCTCTCCTGGCCCTTGCGGTCGATGCTCTTGTAGGTGAGGCCCACGTGCGTGCCGTCCCCGCTCGCGTCCACCTCGAAGTACTTGCGGCCCAGGTAGAAGCTCTCGGCGGCCAGCACCTGCCGCCAGTTCTCGAAGCGCTCGGGCAGCTCCGGGTATGGGTGCTGCCAGGGCGTCGTGTTGGTCACCTTTCGGTTCTCCTCGGTCAGGCGTAGGAACTTGTGGGCGGTGTCGCCGTCCAAAGTCACATGACTGGCGTCTAGAACAACGGGATAATGTGTGTCAAAATGATAGACGGTCAATGAATGTAGGATACTCTGATAATTGTTGTACTTTACTGCGATTACTACAAAGTTTGGATTTTGAATAATACTTACACTTGAGGAAGTCATCTCGCGTCTTAGGATCAGGGATGCCAATGTTTTGTTTTGATGCGATGATTTCATGAACCGTGGTCTTTATTCCCATCTTGTCTGGAGGGGGGGAAGGGGAGGAAGGTTATTAAAGAAAAGAAATGTTTGTGTCCTTCACCTTGACAGACTTAAAAGGATTAAAAGGTGATGTTTTTGTGTCACACACCAACAACGTGACTCAGGTGTGCACACACAGATAGGTGGGTATCGCTCAAGTGACCACATTTAGACAAACAACAGTGTTCCACAGGCGAGCCCTCACTCATCAGCTGAAATTCCTCCACTCTCCACCAGACAAGTCTGAACACACCCAGACAAGACACTATGCTTGTGCACATTCAATGCTTGTTTTCCTTCATCGCTGGTGCAGATTATTTCATGCTTTGTGTTTATTTCAAATGAAACATATATATTTGTGCATGGTGATGTACTGCTGTTGCTTTTGGAAGCTTTTGACTGGGGGTCGTTACCCTGCACTGTACCTAACACATTCGTTTGGCCAGCCTTGATTTTAAGTTGCTTTTTTATTTAAATTGCTGAATGGGGGAAAATGTGTTTCAGAATTGAAAGGGATACGGAGAGATATGATTTCAGTCCAAATTCATCTATGAGCATCCAGAAGGGAAGTTTGCAGGGTTCGCATTTTCTTCCTGTTAGCCGCTTCCATTGACTTGCATAGTTACAGTAGCCTAGCTCCTGTTCATGTGAGGGAAATACACCTTTAATTACTCTCCAAAGATTTCCAATGTGCATAGGGTTAGCTGTCAGTGGCGCGGTAGCACTATAATCGTGGTAGCACTATAATCACAGTTCATAGCCAATTTATAGATATCTCAGTTTATCCATCTAAGACTTACCATTTTTGCACGTCTCTTTGATCTTATCCATGTATGAAGATGTGAGCTTCTCGCTCATCTCCCTCGTGGAGTCCTTAATCTGGCGGCTAAAGGAATGTAACCGATCCATCAGACCGATGTAGACCCCGGGCAGAGAAATATCCAGTGTCTCCTTCTCCCACTCTGAATACTCCTGCAATGAAAGAAACAATTCATTATTAATATTACTTTTTAGTCATATATTATTTTGTTGTATAATATTTCCATTTTGCCACCAATTGGGTTCCAGACATGACATTGACACTTATGTAATAGTCTCACAAATACGGCTTTAGATGAATATCTACAGTCTGGTGGCAGTACTGCAAATCTGAGTGGAAGGGCTGTTTCTTTCGTTTCTGAGTTGTTTTCAACATGTCATTATGCTAAGAGATGGGGATCTGTAAGCTCGTGAACGACACCAAATGGTCCAGCAGTAATCAACAATAAGACAATAGGATTCAAATAAACACTGTATAGAAATTCTGAAAGTTTCATCCTATCGCACAAATGAGTTTCTCATGGATAGAACATCTCTGTGTAAAAACAGGAACAAGGCGTTACCCTGTCTGGCTGTGGTTTCAGGCCCAGGCTCTGTGCCAGCTCCCCCTGATATAGAACAGATGCTCCCCAGATGGATCATAATACTTGGTCTCACATTACCTGTAGGAAGTCCACGTCATTTTTGTTCTTGGAGAACTTCTCCACCTGGCCCTGGGTCTTCTTCAGCTCAGCACACCTCTGCTCCAGATGGGCCCGAATGCCCTCGGCCTGCTTCAGAGACTGCTTCTCCTCGCTCTCCAGGACCTCCATCACCTCCTTCTTCACCCGCTCCACCACCGCCTGCAGCTCCGCAAACTGGCTCTGTATCACCTCCCGTACCTCTGTAACTGAGTTCTGAGAGCAAGTAACACACACACACACCTTTTTAATCCACTTTGATTCGGTGAGTGCTGTTGTGTGATCATCATGCTTGGGTGGATGTAAGACAGAGAGGATCCTGAATAAACCGGATTGACTGCAATGCAATATCCGTATACGGTAGTTAATAGTCACCGGAGAGAGAATGAGGACATGGCAAGAACAACGACAACAATGACAAGGAGGATATATATATGGAGTACTTTGAAGAAGAATTTGACCAAGCAGTATCCAATATAGACATCACTCCCTCAGAAGTCCCGCCCTCTCTCCAATGGCGCTCGCTTGGAGGCCCCGTTCAACGGCGTCCCGTCGTGAGATGGGAAATGGGAACGCTGGAAATGGAGGTGAGGTACAAAGCCTTGGCTTTGGAAGAGGGCCATTCCTTTCAACCGTGCCACAAATAAAGCCTTGTTGACTCATTGTCATAAGTCAATGACATCACAGAGGTGACATAGACTCCCCCACCAGGTGGTGATTGATGTAACCAGGTCAGTTAATGGGCGGATCAGATTCCTTGAGGCTTGGGGAGGTAGGGGTGTAGGGGGTTAAGAATGGCAGAAATTACCAGTGGTGGGTCTTCTTTACAAATCGATGTGTTTGTTCACATTCCAGTGACCACAGCATGTTGCACGCACACACGCACGCACGCACGCACGCACGTACGGCACCACTCCTGTTTGATGGGACAAAGTTCATGGGAGTGTTTCTCTGTGAGTTACCTCAATGGTGACTGCATTGACCTGGAGCTTGTTGATGGCGTTCTCTGCCGCCGTGACGGTCTTCACCATCTCGACCTGCTTTTCCCTCAGTTTGCCCTGGAGATACACACGCACAGGAATGCAATTCATTACAAATTCATTTTTTTTTTCTCATGGTTGTATTACACATATTTCAACAGACTTCTTTATTTGATAAATGGCAGCATCATTGTATTGAGTAATAAGAAAAGAAAAAAGAAGAAGAAGAAAAATGCACTATGTAGGAAATTGACATCAAGTGTGAGACAGCAGGTTGGCCTTCAAAGTCCAGTCTGAATACCTCAGACAGGCCCGGGCACCTCTTTTACAACCTCTGGCTGTAGTCAGGTAGAATTCTTGCCTGTACAATTTATCAACCCAAAGGAATTCCATTGCAGTGAACAGCATTGGATCCTTGATAAGCTCTAGCTGTAGAAGTTGTTTTTGAACAAAACCTTGTTCACCTGTGATTCATTCTTCCCTCCCACCAGTTGGGGAAAGACAGTGATCACATTTCAACAGGCTAAAACCCTTTTCTTTCCTCTTCTTCTTTTCACCAAGTGCAGACAATGCAGCTCAACCAGTTTGTGAGCTTGCATTTGCATACAGAACATCATGCTATGTTAATGCTGTTTAGCGTGCTGTCATCTAAGATGAGGATCATCAGGCCAACCATCAGACAGGACCAATTGCTATCATGATCAACAGTGCGGTATCTTTGCAACAGCTTGCATTCTGGGACACCTGAGAACAAAGTTTCTCTGCGTTTGGTTTAAGTCTGCTTGGCTTGAAGTCACATTTGGCACAGCGGTGGCGGCCGGGGTAGATTAGATGTAATGGTGAATAAAACCCTAGGCTCTGGGGGGCCGTATTGAATGAGTAAACACCTAGATCAGCACGCTTTAAACACTGCCTTTGTGTTTATCTAACGTTGACCTTACTGTTGGAGAAACTGAGGTAACACAAACTTTTGGTTACCAGAACATTGAAACTTGGCCTAGTTTTCGCCTGGATCCAAAAGATGGCGAATTAAATAATGTGAAACTGGATACCACACTGTTTCTAGGGAAACGGAAGCCACAGGAAACACACGAGAAGAACATTGATGTACTTTTCTTCTCGAAAAACAGAACAGGGCGAGATAATAGAGAACTTGCCACCCGAGATAAAGGCGTCTAAACCACAAACATGACTATGATGGAAACGAATGCATGAATATTAAAACATAATTTGGTTAACAAATGGAGAAGCATCTCAATAAGTCCATAAAAGGCTCAGTATGCACAGCAGGTGTGTGGGTTAAAAACAAATGTCTGCTCTGATCTCATCACCAGTCAAGAATACTTGAACCTAGAGGTCAGTGGCCGTCACAACAGAAAGACAAATGATGTTTCTGCTGGGACTTGAGCTCTCCTTGAGCCACAAGCGGACTTGGACACGAGGATGGAGTTTCCAGGACACATGACGAAGGCATTTAGTTAGCTATTTTCTGACTCACTGAAACGAAGGTCTAATAAGCCACTTGAAGGTGATTCACTACACGTAGTAAGCCTAACACTTGCTTAAAACTAAACCCCTAAATCCATGTAGTATTATCTCGTTATGCCCAGACACCAGACGCATCTTAATAGCCTACAAAACTAGAGCCACATCTCACAGCAAAAAACAGACATATTTCAACGAAATTTTCTTTCATGGTTCAATTGATCCCACTCCTTATCAAAAATTAAACCGTATAGGCCTAGATATATATGATGTTAAACACACCATTGTTAATAATAAACAATGGTGTGGATCTCATATAGCCTAGTGGCAGTGCAAGTAGGCCTATGCACTTGACGCTCCAAGCACAGGAAATTCCCTTGCTGTGTGGGCGTTGGCTCAAGAGAAAATGTGACTCCAACACAAAACAGCACAGATAATGAGTTAACCTGCCTCGATTAGCCTGCGGGCATCTCTGACGGGCAGGGACTTGTGGCCCTTGTGCTCCTCAAGGAAACAGTCCCTGCACACGCAGCAGCTGTCGGCCTGGCAGAACAGATCCAGGGGCCACTTGTGGTCCTCGCACGTCCGTCTCTCGATGTCCCGCAGGGGCTCCACGAGACGGTGGTTGTGGAACTTCTGGTTCTCCAGGTGCGGTCTGAGGTGGGCCTCGCAGTAGGACACCAGGCAGGTGAGACAGGACTTCATGGCCCGCCGAGGGCTGTCGATGCACGAGTCACACACCACATCATCCGGGCCGATTGGCTCCTCTTTGGCCAGTTCTACTTCCTTTTCTCCCTGTTTCAGTTCTTCTTCACCATCTTCTTCTTTGGGTTTATCGCCGGTCTGTGACTTCTCGTCACTCTTTACCTCGTTTTGCTCTTCGGGGTCCTCCGGTTCCAGCAGGTTTTCCTGTATCTTGGTCTCCTCGATCGCCTTCGAGTCCTGACTGTCCTCCCCTTGGCTCATGATCATTGGGGTTTCGATCACCGGTGTTACGCTCACCGTTCCGTTCTCCTTCAGGGCGGATGCTGGTGCTGATTCCGTCTTGCCGCCTTTACCCCCCTGCCCCCGGGCATCACTGCACACGGGGCACGGGGGTGCGTCGGGCTCCGTGGCCCCAGAACACGCAGCGCAAAGTTGAGGCTCCTTTAAGTCGTGGACCGCCACTTTGGGAGCAGTATCTGCCATGACTGTATTTACCTAACTTGTTTCTTTCTTTTCTCTCTCTCGCTCTCTCTCTCTCCACTCCCTCCCTTGAGACAACCTCCCTCTCCTCGTCTGACACTGAAACTAACCGGCCCAGCCACTGAGCAGCTGATAATAGGTCTAGCAGCCCACCTTTTTTAGTTCCTGGATCACAATGAGACTGGCAGTAAGCCACACCTCGACCTAATAGAACCTGTACAGACCTGGGATCGAAACTGAACAGCCTCTCGAAATACACAGGGATACATAACGGCGATAACAGATCAAACACATGCAGCCACTAGGTCTGCTTCCGCGTTGAATACGACACCTAAATAGATACTTATAACATTCATGCCTGTCGAGGATTGCTCTATGATTAGGCGTTTTACGCCATGTCAAGTTTCTCGAATGTTTTATTACAGCCGCGAACTTTAACGGTCCGATTCACAATCAATAATCGATCTGGTTGAGTTTATTGAGTTGATCGAGTTGCCGGTGTTATCTGTCAGCTGACAGATCAATTCGTCCTATGATTAAGACCAGGCGAAACAAAGAGCCACTGTTATTGAGATTCATCCTAAACATTATGAAGCGAAAGTCAAACATTGACGCAAACACTGACTGACATGGGACGGCAGTTCTGCAAATTGCCATCTCCACTAAAGACAATGCTGCAACCTAGTGGCCGTGACAAAAACCTGACGCGCAACTTTGACCAAATGGAAACTGTTTGCACAACACAATGTTAGCGTCGTCATACACCCTGAACCATTTATCTTAGCACAATGTAAAACAACATAAAAAAAAAAAACATAGTCAAAACATAGTATATTAGCATCTAAATAGGGAAATAAGATATTAAAGATGACATATTATACCACCAGGTGTGAGTGTGATTAGCTGTTACAAGCGTTTTGAAAATCTGCCTCTTCTGACGAGTGGGCGTGTCCACCTAGATGTATGCTGGATAGATGGGCAACGTTTGCTACTGTCCACTGGGTACGCTGGTAGACTGATCTATCCAGCACACATATAGGTCGATACGCCCACTTGTGATGTCAGAAGAGGCAGATTTTCAAAACAGCACATAATATCACCACACCTGATGGTATTATGTCACCTTTAAATGTAGGTCTTTATGTGTAGGTTTCACAACCTACAATATATTTGCTCTCCCTCTCCCTCAAACACTATACACATTGGCAATTGAGTCTTGTGCAATATTTACACTCTTCTGTTAAAATCACTTTAAGAGCTGTTTCATCTTTGTTTTGCTTCAGCCAATGATTTTCCATAGGCTTTAGCTTTACACAGTGACCCTTATCTCATCTGTTTCAACACAGTAAGCTTGGTAAAAAAAAATAACACCTATACAAAAGGTAATATAAGTCAAGAGTTCAAATAAAATCACAGTTTTAATAATGTGCGATTTAAGGAAACAATATTGATTTGGAATAACTCCAAAAGGTAGGTTGTTTGTGGAACCTGATGTTCGTAAGAACGGTCATTGGATGAAGCTCACGTTCAGGGACAAAACATTGCGACGACACTATTACAACAAACGTCTCAAAGGAAATATAAGTCAATCCAGGCCTTTTAAAGTCCTCCAGCCCTTCACAAACTCAGTCATTATTTTACTTTTTTCACTTTTGTGGTTTTAATAAAAGTTAAAGGTAATGTTAATGTTTCACACTATAGTTTGATGAATCTGAATGGAATAGGCCTATTGCTACGTTAAACATTGAACTAAATAATGTTTCAGATAGCATTATTTATTAAGGCAATATATTAATATGAATATATATTTGTTGTGCTCCCGATATAAATTGTGCATTGTGTCGTGTTCACAGAAGCCGAGCAGCATGAATTGCTTGTCCATTTCAGCTTCAGCAGCAGCATTATTTAAAGGAGTAGACTAAGCAAGGCAAGGAGGCAAGGTAGACCAGAAACACCTAGAGAGAGCTCTTCAACGTTCCCTCCCCTGTCACTGAAATCCAACCAGCTGGGTGATGGGCGGAGCGAACACCATGAGTTCCTGGTATCTGTTGAAGATGATGCGCAGGCGGGAGAGGTAGCGGTCTTCCTGGTACGGGAGCTTCTTCGCCTTCAGATAGGACGACACGATGGGCTTGATCTGGGAAGAGGGGAGTGGAAGTCAATGGGGGATTCAGATGTTCGGTACAGTTTAAGCAACATAGTATGGAGCCCGGGTGACATGGGAGTCATTTTTTTGAAAGAGTTTCACTTTTTAAAATCTGATTAAACAAGATACCTCAAATCCCAAGAGAGGCTGCGTTTAGGGCTGAGAGTTTTAGGAAAGAGGGGGGCGTGTTATCCCCACGGTTACGACTCATGCCAACTCATGATACTTTTTAAGTACCGTCATTATTATGAGCGATGTATGAATATGAAACGCATATTATGAATTTTATGAATATGAATATCACACAAAGTAGCGTTATACTATAGCTGTCCGGGAGGTGACACGGTAGAAAATGCTAACTCATATCAGCTACGGGTAAAACCCAGCCTTTGTACCTTGAGACACATGCGATCAGACAGGAAGGGGAAGAGGTGGTGCTCCACATGGCAGCTGATGAGCGAGTGTCCGAAGACCAAGTCCAGCAGAGGGTTGCTTGGCAGATTCAGAACCCCGTGGGTCATCTGGTATATCCTCTTGGGCCGCTGCTTGGCCGAGAACATGGGAAGGCCAATGTGCTGGAAGGGACAGTAAGAACACTGTCAGACACTGGAGGCAATCCCCCCTCCTGATGTGTATGTGTGCATGAATGCACACATACACAAACACACAATGTTGTGTGTTTTATGCTTGAATGTGAATCTCAGGTGTTTTTTTCATTTATATTCTTTACATTTAGTTACTTAGCGAATCGTTTTACCAAAGCGACAGAGCTGATAACAATGAAATCGTAGCACAACCCATTTGTGTTGAGTGTTACGCAGGTTTGGACAAGTTGCGAAATTAAAAACATAGATTCAGTGTAGCTATGGGATGGGTTGAAAGGTATACCAGTATCTAAATTAGCATCAGTACCTGAGTACTGAGTTACTCAGTAACTGAGTTCACTGGAGGTGAAAAGTTAGACCGAAAACCTGAGGAGAATGTGCTCATTTTAGATCTCTGTTCTTGGACATCAAACATTAGTAGCATATAGAGCAAGGATTTTCCTAGATTATCCTCTGACATCAAGACCACCTGAGAACTCCCAGAAAACCAATCCACCTTCCAACATGTGATCAAAAACACAATGCATAATGAGCTGCAGGAGAAAGTCAGAATCTGGGAAAGTTCTCAGGGAAAACCATAAATTAATCTATTCTATTGAGACCGCCTTACAGACCAAGAACAAAGCCGCTCTTCAGGCATCCCTGTGTGATCATAGAGGGCACAGAGCCGTATTGAAATCCTATTTTTCTTCCAAAGTTCACAAGAAGCAGCCTCACATATTTCTGCTTGACTTCATGAACCCAGGGAATGCTACCCTGTTTAATCAAATGGAAAGGAATCACATGGTACTGGATGTGGGCTGGAAAAAAAAACAACCCTGCCCTAAAATGTCTCCCACAATCTTAGCACAACTAATTATGCAGGAGTCTCTTCTACAACAAGAAAGGTATACAACGCATTCTATTGTGTTTCCATTTATTGGCACACGCTCACCTGGAACACGTTGACGTGGATGTAGGGCAGGGAGAACATGGCCCTGCACACCATCATGCACAGCAGGGCGCTGGAGGGAGACTGGAAGCCGGAGACGTGAAGTAGCAGCCAGTACTGGGAGTAGAAGCCCAACGAGATGTAGAGCACCGTCCGGAGGGCATAGGGCACACTGTGGTTCCTCAGCTCGCCTGCAGGGGGAAAGGTTAAAGGGGGGGTCAGCTTGAAAGTGTGTGATTGTAATGTGGTTTGGTTTTAAGGTAGGAAAATATATGGTAGGTGGGGTAAGGAAAAGTATGGTTAAAGGGCTGGGCAATGTAAGGGAGATGAAGGTAGGGTAAGCTATGGAAAGGTGAGGTAACGTAAGGTAAGCTATCGATAAAAAGTACAGTAAATGGTAACATTAGGAAATAGAAGCGAGTTGAACAGTATAAGTATCAAAGACCTAAAAAGCCGGGGTCTAAATGTCATTATATTAATTGGTTTTATTATCTGCCAGAAAGGACAGCTCGGCTTTTGTATTACTTTGCTAAAAAACATAAGTCTTAAACTTTTGTCGTTTACTGATCTCTTTCCCTTTTTAAGTTTGGATGTTGTATTTTCCACAACGGTGTTTATTTTGGACCCTGCTTAAATTATAAATATAACAAAAAAAACAAAAAAGTGTGAAATCTGTACTGAATTCTTCCTCGCTCTGTTCGGATAGCGCCTATGTCAGCACCACCATCTTCGGTGCGCGCTTGGAGCCGGATCCTGCGGGGAGAGGACCTCTCACCTAGGGCCACGAGCGGGGTGATGACGGGCAGGCCCAGGGGGGCGAGGAACAGGTAGACGCTGCGCGGCAGACAGGGGACCTTCCAGACACTGGAGTCCCCCAGGCCGATGATGTTGGTGTGGGCATGGTGCATCTTGATGTGTCCGTGAACCCCGGCCCGTGCTGGGAAGGAACTACAGATCTGGTGGAGGAGGGAGGAGACAGGGAGACAGACAGACTTATACCATATGTCAGATTTTTTACAGATTTACAGTATTAGTTATGAACAATTGTAAAATAATTTTACGTTTATGAAATTTATAGAATCTTTATACCCCTTGAATATAATTAAGTTAATCTGATCGGTAACATAGTAACATGTTTGGCAAACCATTCCATTAACAGCCTATCACTTTAAATGTACTTGGCTGAAAAAATAACTTGGGTATATTAGTAAAGTCAGAAAAGAACCACTGCTGTATACCATTAACCAGACAACAAGAGAATCAAAAGCGGGCCAGTTTGTGTTCCAGTTGTTCCAAGCAACGGAATTCTTTGACACTAATCTGCCAATGACTTCTACTTAGTATTTCTACGTTATCAGAACGGAAAGCAACACATTCGGTGGATTAAAGAGGCGGTTGAAATCAGGAAGTGGGCCCCAAAGACCGGGAGGACTTACTACATCTGCACTGCCTCAAATGACAATCAAGGAAATCTGTGTGTGCTGCCCACCTCACCTCG
>JAOPUA010000072.1:7719650-7742756 GCA_027122455.1 Trisopterus luscus
CACACACACACCCACCCCCACACACACACACACACAAACACACCTTTGAGATATAACCCATTGGATCATCTGGTGCATCAGAGACCAACGGGGAAACAAGAGATAAGGACAGAGTCAGTACGGTTGGTGTAGAGGAAGTGTATGCACACTCAGACAGGAAATGCTTTGCTGGATCCTATTGAAACTTCTTCCTTGCAGCTGCTCGTCTTTCAACCAGCATGGAAAGGGGTTACAGAGTTACAGAAAAGTGATTCCCCAGCACAATGCTAGTTCCTCAATCAAACATCAGAGTGCTACACACGGAAATGAGGCCAGTACTTCCTCCAAACATCTTTAGTCCCCTAGAAACGAGTGAATATGTTGTGCCTTCACGTATACTCGCACTATTGAAGTCAACAGGCTTTTTGGGTTGGAAAACATTGAACGTTGCCCACAAAGTGGCTGGGGCAACAGGAAGCCATGCTGTTCAGTTAGAGGATGTAATTGGCAAGTACACGGGTTGATTTTAAACCAAGAGGCAATATTCTGACAAAGGACCACTTAATGTCATATAGTGATGATGATGACGTCCAAAACCCTCACCACTGGAATTTCTACCGTCTTTTATTCCATTGGCCATTTATTATAATACGACACACAAATCATGTGTTCACAGTTCAGATTGGATTTTTCTTCTGCGTTCAGTGTCTAAAAAAAGGGTGCACAGATCTATTTTTACAACTGTGCCTGTAATTTATTTCATTCTGAGATGCCAATCCACTGTGATTTCAGGGCTGAGGTAATGTGGCTTTCTTTTTTGTCAAACCAAATGTCTGACCGCAATTCTGTCGGCAGATTCTTATGTCCGTCTGGCGGAATATTACAGTCCTAAATATCCCAAGTGAAGTCAACGTTTATGATGTTCAACTTCCCATTGATATAAAAAGGTAACTTGTTAAGTTAATGGCATGGATGACAGGATTCCGGCACATAAGCACAAAATGATTCATAGTAAACCTCTGAATTACGTCAGAACATATGCCAATCAAAGCTTCATCGAATGGGAGACATTTAACCCCAACATTTTCATCTGAATATGCAGTACCAACACAAACGTTGACACAAGTCTCCTCTACACATCGGAGCTGCTATGTCCAATCCCCTGGTTAACAAATCCCACATACCTGATTCCCGGTTGTTCTGTATACCATCCAAGTGCTTGCCTGGTCTGTTAGGAGCAAACGCATACAAAAAGCGACGTGCTCAAAAGTGGAAAAATGACAGCTTTCCAGTTGCGACAGCAGCAGCGCTCCTAGCCAAACATCCTTCTAGCGCTCTGTATGTGTGAGTGTGTGAGGCTAATCTCTGCACCCCCCCTCCCTCCCACCTCTCCTCTACTGCTGCCCACTGACCCAGCGACGGACAGAGGTGGTATCATCAACGGGTCCTCATAAATATGCCTGGCGAGTCGTTGAGAGGCACTGTTCGCCGCAAGACAAGAGTGCCGTCCGTCCGTCGGCATACACGCGGTCCAAGAAGAGATGGAGAGAGAGAGAGAGAGGCGGAGGGAGAGGGAGAGAGAGAGAGAGAGAACCCACAGCTTCACAGTCTGAGGGACAGAATAGTGCCGTTGCGTTCCCCCTCGTGTATTTTGCCCAGTTATTGTTATACGTGTGTGCCAGACGCAGGCATGCGGCGGATTTGGCGCGCCTGTGTTTGTGTGTAACTGTGAGTGTCTGAGAGGAGGAGGAGGAGGAGGAGGAGGTGGTGGAGGCGGAACCCAGGAAGGCTTACTCATCAAGCTCGTCCGTGTCCAATCGCTCAGCGAGGCTCCTGGCAGCACAATGCCTCCCACACATGAACGACCCTTACTCCCCCTCTGTGTCCGTCTCAAAGGCACAGGACCTAATGCACCATCCAGACGTATTAAATAAAATACATACAGATCTAACAATCCCCCCCAAGGAGATAAATCATGAGTGCACCCCCACCTTCCCCCGCCACCCCTGCAAAAGCCCCCCCACACAACACACAGGTGACGCCATGTAAGCCTAATTCATTAGGATGTTCTAATTACTTCATTCATTAGCTGTTAACACATGCGATGTTGGAGGGCAAATAAGCTTACAGCTGGGCAAATACTTTGACTTAAGCTTTTACGCTTTGGTTGCAATGGGCTGCGTTTTGCACCTCTGATCCAAGAGTCTTGCGCTGTATGAACAGCAGACGCAACACAATACCAGACATTGTCGTACACGTTTGAATGTGAATTTGAAAAGTCTTGTAACACAATTCAAACCAAAAAAAAAACAACATACTCTGCGTTTATAGAGCTGCAAGTTAACTGCGTGCAATGTGCAAAATAAAACTTCTCACTATGATTCTTAATAACCAACCTCAGATGGAAACAACATCTTTACAAATAAATAATATACAAGCCAATGACAGCAAGATTACATTTAAGACAGTGACGGTTGTTTGAATGAACCTCCCCACTACTGCCACACCTGTTCCTTCCTTCCTGCAAAGGAAGGATGTGACGCAGGCCAATACTTTGATGAAATACTCGCAAACCACAAAAAAATAACTGGTAACGTTCAGCCAGTGGGCAAGGCACAAGACACGTGTCAGCAGTGTGGAGATTGTCAAGATCCAAAACACTGATAATATTTTGAAATTTATCCAAGAATCACAGAAGTAAGAGAATGACGATTTTTTTTATGGGTTACATTTATGGAAAATGCTATCTTGATTTATTCCCAGAATGGTGATACACTGCAATAACAAACTGAAACCAGATGAAAAAAATCCAGATGAAGACATACTGTGAAAGATTTGAGGAAACATCCTCCCTTTGCCAAAGTGAAAACAAACAGAGCCTACAGATGAATATCACCTGTTCTTGCTCCTCACTTATGGTGGATTCTTTCAAAAACCAAACCAAACAAAATAGATAATTTAACTAACTTTTTTAACCCGGCAGAGCAGATGGGGGATGACATCCAGACATCCAGAAGTGTTCATGTTTCAGCATAACTATTTGACTTTACAATTGACTTTCATTCCAAACTATTCTTACTATATTCATAGTCCTACCAGCCATATTGACAGACGTATGTGTTCTATTTCCACAATTCCTTCTGAAAATTATCTTAATAATCAATAGAAGCTTAGGATTTCAGATTTGGATCACGTGAGTAGTCAGCCAATACTCATTAGAGTACCTTGCTTAATTGGTACATAACCAATTAACAAAGCACATTACAAAAAACTACAGATATGTATGTAACGATTTGATATATGGATGAAAATGCCCAAATGTTGAAATCCATAAGAAAAATCTGTGTTTTACGGGCAAACTACATTAAGGGGCCTACACTAATCCAGACAACCATTAAACCTTTAAACTTGTCATTACATTCATGTTTGTATCGTGTTGTTATTAAACAGCATGACGTAGGCGTCTCAAAGAAAGAAAATGTGGGGACCAGACAATCAGTAATGGCCAATACTGCAATGATTTAAATAAATTGTTATTTCAATCACATGTCTCATTAAGACCATATGGAAATCGAAGTTCAGATATATGTAAGTAAAACAAAAGCTTATATGCCCGGGCATGCTATTAAAATAAATATAAATTAGTAGTTTGATCAATATTAATGGTCCAGTGTGTGCGATCAATGAGTAGGCCCATCATCTTCTCGCCCCCTTGATTAATTACGATGTTAAAAGGTTGATCTCTTTTGACAATACGCAGTTTCTGTCCTGTGTCCTAAAGATGCAACGATGATCATGTGAACGGGAAAGCCGTTCTTCGATCGGCTAAATCCTAACAAAGAAAAAAACACATCAAAGCCCCGACGGACCGTGCACTTAAGTCGACCCGACGTTAAGAGTTGTCACTATCCATAAAAGTTGAGCATGTCTAAATACATATAGGAAACGCGCTTCCATGCTTTCCATGTATTTCCCTGTTTCTGTCACGGGGTTATCCGTGGACGTGTACTGGGCGACAACCCGCGCAGAAAAGCATCTTAAGACGGGTGTTTTCGCCGTAAGGTCTTGGGGTGAGTGCAGGAGCAGGAGGGTGAATGAATCTCGGGGCTGACATCTTTGAACGCTGCCGCCCGAGGGAACCTCGAGGAGGCGAGCACATGCACTCTTTACACCTATAAACATTCACGAAACACTGATGAAACCAGTTGCGGTCTGCTCTGATAAAGGTGAACCGCCAACGACACGTCCACCTGAGGCTAGCTACGCAATATTGCGGGTTATCAAAAGGTTTTTTTTTCTTTGCGCGGACGTCAATTTTTGGCCGTATCGTTTGGCGAGTCGTGGGGGGACCCTGGAAACAACAGCAGTAAACTTTATACTCACCATTTCAGCACTCGGTACAAAAGGCGTGCACTAACAAAACATGTCTTTTGGGGGTTCCGTTCTTCGGTGCATGAGCTATAAGTGTCCCAGCTTTCTATTTGCACATATGGAAAACATCCATTGATATTTTTTTCTGACCAAAATCTCTGAAGGAAAGGATTCCACTATCTGAATAAAGGACGGACGGAGCATGCGCAATTCATACTCCGTTTACCCCACTCACGATATATGAAACGCACATCATGACTTGTTTAATTGCACATATTTTAGATAAAACATCAACATAGCATTAGAAGATGAACATATCATCATTATAATAAAAATGGCTAAATAATTACCAAAAGCGTGTTTTTTCTTTAAACAATTAATGACCAATATGAGAAACAAGAGAATCATACCCAAAACACAGTAATTAAGATGATAGATTAACCAATGGCATAAATCTATGTTTAAAAGACACAGAAGGCCCCGTGAGAGTAATGAGCTGGGATCCTTAGTTGACACGCACCTATCTAAAGAGGATGTCCTAAGGAGATGAAACAATAATGGAGATGAGATAGTCCCAACTGTAGAATATGGTACAAACAGTTGCGCTCATTGTAAATATGCACTCAGGGACCCTCATTAACAAATGAATGGATGATGACCTGTCAGGTCGCGAGTCCTGAAGACGCATGTCAATTTCCTTTAATGTTCTCAACTACTTGTTAAATATGCAAGAGGTGCTGAGGGTATATAAGACACCCTAATCTCTCAGGATGGAATTTGTCATCACCGTGGCTGAAGCATGCACTCACTCGGAGCTCTAGGTGCGTTGCTGCACGCATCTTTCCTCGTGTTACTGGTGCAGGGGATTCATAAGACGAGAGATAACGCGTACAAGAGGTCGTTGCATCGTTTTCCCGCGATGGACCGCACAACTGGATTTCACCTGCCGATCTATATGGTGCACCTCTACCGGAATTTCAGATCCAATTTATCTCGACCCATGGATACTATGGAGCAGACAGCGGTGAAACAGGCGGACACTGTAAAGAGTGTGATGGCGAAAAGTAAGACCTGTTTTTATTTGCTTATTTGATTGGGTTTTTGGAAGTTGAACTGAACTGGCATACACTTGAATAGTAGAATGTATACTAATAGTTTGATTTTATTGCATCTGAGTCAATATCGAGATCATATATAGAATATATCCTGCAATTATAAGCAATTAAACCCAGTGGTATTTTGTTTTTTCATCTTAGGTCAATTTTTTTTTCGAATTCCTTCTACAACATTTTTTTCTTGAACTGTTTCAAAGCTTTCGTTGGAAACTTTTTTTGACAATTACTCACCTTGAGATAAGACATGAAACGTAAAGGTCGTTGAAATGTTAGTGTTTTCTAGTAGGCCTCCCTTAATAGACTGTCAAAGCCGTGCGCCAGACGAACTGAGAGGCTTTCAATCCACATTCGTGTTTGGCTCAATAACCCCAGTGGGGATCAGCGTGTGAAAAGACTGGTTTTCAGTCTAATTCTCAAAGCAAACCGCTTTTTCTTAAATAGGTGATGTTGATTAGCTATCTTGCCAGACATCCCCTATACAAATCTCTTGTTAACTCAAATCAACAACTTCCCTTAGTTCTTTTCACACTTTGCTTGATTAGATTAGAAGCTGGACATCTTAGCAGAGGCGGGATTTAACTTGATGCACTGGCAAACCAACGAAGTTTACCCTCCCTGGCAAAGCCAATTTCACAACAGTGTTAGGTGTTAGAGTTCTTACCTATTTGTTTGAATGAGGATATGCAGAAGCCCAGAAAGCCATGTATGTGTTAAATGATTGGTTTCGACCCGGTGTTTGCTTTGAGTGGATTAATAGCGGCAGCCTCACCCACTGAAATGTAAGCACCCTCGTTACAAATTAAGATGAGTTGCGCTTTTAATCAACAGTGTAATTCAATGGATCAGTACGATGGGCGATGCATTAAATGTTTTTAAACGCTATTATCTTTTAAATATATGATGTACCCCCCCTTTCTTTGCAGCCCAATTGGCTTAAAAGCTTTTATGCCCAGTGGATTTTGTATTTCTTTATCGAAAAAGCCTGTGTTTTAACAAGTTTTATTTATGCTACAATATGTGCATTCCTTTTACAATGAAAAAAGTGATCACGCTGTGAACCATCACTAAACATTGTCCACTTCCCCTCCTCCTCCCAGATGTGACCTACAGACATAGACGCTGGATGGCGACCTTTAACCTCCACACGCTGGTGGCCGAGAAGCAGATTCAGGCGGCCGAGCTGCGGATCAGACTCCCGCGTTCCGAGAGCGTGACCAACATCTCCGTGGACATCTACCACCAGCAGGACCGGCCGTGCCCCCCGGGCCGCGCCTGCCATCGGCCCCAGCTGGTGGGCTCCCTCACGGCGGCGGCGGTGATCAGCTCGTCCCAGAGCTGGAAGGTGTTCAACGTGACCGCCCCCCTGCTGCGGTGGCTGCAGGAGAACCAGCCGTCCAGGGGCCGTCGCAAAAGAGGCCCCGCCAAGAAGTGGAGGAAGAGGAAAGCGGAGACAAGGGGAGGACCGCCGTCAGTTCCTCTCCCTCCCTATCCCGACCCCCCAGGGGGGCCCAAGAGGGAGCAGGGGGTGAGCGACCGGGCCCTGCTGGTGGTCTTCTCTCACACGGGCCTGGACGAGGACTCCAAGGCCAAAGCCAGCCTCCTGCACACGGCCGAGCAGTCCAGGTTCTGGTCCCCCGCCGAGAACAAGAAGGCTGAGGGCCGCAAGAGGAAACGCAGCAAGCGGGGTCAGAGGGAGCACGTGGCCAGGGGCCCCCAGGGGTCCAGCAGGGCGGGCGGGGACAAGTCGCTCTGTCGAAGGGTCGACCTGCAAGTGGACTTCAACCAAATCGGCTGGGGCTCGTGGATCATCTTCCCCAAAAGATATAACGCGTACCGGTGCGAGGGGGACTGTCCCAGCCCTCTGGGGGAGGACCTGAATCCCACCAACCACGCATACATGCAGGTCAGTGTTGTGTCTGGGGCTGAAATGCACCACCAGTTTTATAATAATATAATTGTAACCAATTCCAAGGGGATTAGCTTGTTTTACGATCTGAAAACAAGGGTTGATTAACAGTTAAATAAACTATTTATTTATATTCCTATTCTGGGACTTGACGGTCACAAACCCCATTACAACATAACAATCATGTAACTTCCATTGGAATGTGCTTGATAGACAAGAGAGAGAGCGCAATATATCTTATTAAATGTGTGTACTAACAGATATATTTTTTTTATCCCTTCAGAGTCTACTGAAGCATTTCCACCCGGACCGCGTGGTTTCGCCCTGCTGCGCGCCGACCAAGATGAGTCCTCTCAGTATGCTCTACTATGAGAACGGAGAGATGCTCCTCAGACACCACGAAGACATGATTGTGGACGAGTGCGGCTGTCAATAAGAGACTATGAACAGGTGACATACGGCAGGCCGCTTTGTTGGCAACAGAGGAAAAAGACGTGTGTAACAAGGAAGAGACTGAACCAGAACACTTAGCTTCGGCCCAGTGTTTGGCCGAAGGGATAAAGCACTTGATGTGCACAGAGTTTTATGGTAATTATTGTCTGGTTAGTCTGGTAAGTCTGGTTAAGTTTATCATGACAGTGTGTCAAAATGTATTCAAACTATAACCCAGCTTGAAAAATAAAAAAGGTAATTGTTTAACCAAGCTTTCCCATACAATTAAACTTAAAGTCTTAAAGTCATTGATATCCATAAATAATGTGTTTGTTTATTCCACTTTGTTATTTTTCCAACACAACATGGTGATAATATTTTACTTCAGCACTGTTTCTTTTTTTATTGTACTCTCAATTTGTATTGCTGTAAATTATGTATATTTATTGTAAATATTAAAAAAGTGTGCATATTTATGGAAATTACTAAATTGTACACTATTTGACAACTTGTGTGCTGTATATTTTTACATTTTATATGGTATTAATAAGTTGAATTTACAGAACATATATATTTTTATATAAAATCTTACACATTATATGTAAAGGAACCATGTTGTATCCTGAATTGTTATTTGACAAACTACAAATCCCACAACATAGTTTTCTGTTATCTTGCCAACACTGTCTCATAGTAACAAAAGCATCAACAACCTCCCCAAAGACCTGGACTATTCTGGTTTTGAATGCAGCTCTCCATTTCTCTTGACAGTTACCCAAAGCCTTTTCTATTGGAGGTACAGTGACTTTACAAATAGGTAAAATCTAGCCTGTACTACACACTTTGTTTTTTGGTTTGTAGCATAGGGGTGCATGTAGTATTATTACATAGAGGAATGCATTGTCGTCAAGACTGTTCCAGTTTATTCAAAATACATGAAAGGTTGGGTCGTGTTGGGATTCCAACGGAGTCAATACGAAACTGAAGAGGGCTTCTACAATTCAGGATTTACAGGTAATACTGGATATAACAAATACGTTTTCTTTCTCAAACTGAATGCCACAAGCACACTTAACTTAAAGTAAGATTAAAAAGGTTAGATATTAAAATACAAAAAAAAACCAAATAGCCTATAAGAGTAGAAAATCTACACTTGAATTATAAACATGTCTGGAGAATATATTGTTATAACAGGCTCTTGTGGTCTAACAATGTTACATTTCAGAATAATTATAGGGCTACAATCTTTTTATTTTTTTCGGAAAAATATGTCTTAACATTTGCTGAATCTTGCAAACGTAAAAACAATTTTCTCTGATTAGGCAGAATATTTGTCAGTTATTGGCTATTTTCTATGGTTAGGATGAAACTAGTTTGCCATTTCGATGCGCAACTTTGAGGTGCTCGAATAATGCGTATTGGGTAGCGCAACCTTCTTTTGATACAATCCAAAAAGTTGTATTAGGTTACTACACTGGTCATACAGTGTTTCTGTAGCCTAAAATTATATTAAACTTCCGATTGTAATTCAAAGATTTTAGCGTTAAAGGGGATGTCATCTCTCGTTTGCGTGGTGATCTCCAGTGCTAAAAATAATCTGTAACCTGAGTTGAGTGTAGTTTTGTGAATGAATAGATATGATTGGATAGCAGGCTGCTAAAGCTATTTTACATCTCCAGCTGTCAAACCCTGTTCAGTTTTCCCCAAGGGTAGGTAAGTTGGTTCTACACGCAGATCTATCTAGCAGTCAAGGTCTATATGTGTACTATCATTCACATATCAATCATTATTTCTTGGTACATAATGGGCCGTTTTGGATCGCAGAGAAGCCCCTCTCAGCTTGCACAAAACAATGGGGAGATTCAGCAGAACTTGGATATCTATGTTGTCAATTTACCATAATCTTGAGACCGAGGATATTCTCTTGAGACTGATGATGTTATTTCCCTTAAGAACATAGTCGTCAACCTCAAATGACAAACCTACGTCTACTGTACATTTTGGCCGGCTTCCTGTTCGCCACATGTTTAAAGCCCCACCTCGCCGTGTTCATTTGATGATCAAGTTATGTGGGTTTATTTCACTACTTGTTTTTTAGAATTGTAAACAATGTAAAAATGCATATTTCCCTTAGGAATATACTGAAAAATGGCTGAGGCAGTCGCAAATGTGGCCCGAAGAGTCAATGAGACAGTGGAGGAAGGAAAGGATTGTTTAGGTAAGACTGAGCTCTTTCTCTCGATATGTTTCTCTCTCTAGTTCTCTACGATTGTTGTTTTTTTCTGTTACGAGAACGAGAAGAATGGTTGAATGTAAAGCAAGTGGCACCACCATATATGTACATATCCAGAAGACCTCCAAGTTCATGCAGTTTAAGAATTCACCAGTAGATGGTGTTAACGGCTTTGATAACGAGGGGTTCTTTTAATTGAACAACTCACATTTTATCATCAAATGTACATTGTATGTTAACGGATAATGCAGTGAATAAACAATTAAATTTTTTTTGCTTTTCCTCCAGACCTGTCAAACTGCAAGTTAATTAATTTCCCAGATGGTGTATTCAAGATCCTTAAAAGTGTTCTAGAAAACATTCATGCGGTAACATTGGCTGACAACGTGATGAAGGTCATTTCCAGCAAATTCTTTAGCTCCTTTACCCATCTACAAGGTACGTGTTGTTTCTGTTCTTTTGAGTGGCTTATGTGGCTTATTAAACATAAAAAAAGAGAGAATGCACTCATCAACATGTTTGCTATGTTGAGCGTGTTATGTCATGTCATTCATGAGCAAAACCTTTTAAATTTAAAAGTACTATATCATTTGCATCTTGTCCCTGGCAGAGCTGGATCTGCATTGCAATGTTCTCACCAAACTGCCCGATGCAGTGGCTGACGTGGAGCACTTGAAGGTCATCGATCTGGCCAATAACGAGTTCTCTGTGTTCCCGGTGAAGCTCTTAGAAATAGCCACTCTGGAGACCATTAACCTGGAGGGGAATAGCATCACAGGTAATGATGCATGTGATGTATGTGGTGTACTGTGCAAGAGAGCCATCCAAGAGCAACTTTACTGGAGGCAGGATCAGGTAGGTGTTAAGATATCTTGCTCAAGGATGCCTACAGGTAAATTGTGGACACTCCGGCCGGGGATCGAACCCACAACCTTTCGGTTGGGAGTCAAAAGGAAGCGGATATGCCTTTCATTAAGCATTGATTAGGTGTAGACATAGTACATGATGTGGTAACCTTTGATACATTTTGAATCGTATTAAGTAAATAAAGTGCATGGTTAGAAACGGGGTTGATTAATGAGAAAAGGATTGTGTAAACTCAACGCACATCCACTCACTGACACAACGTGTTGTTTGCCTTCCACCCCACAGAGATCCCAGTGGAGAGGCTTTCCACCATGCCTGCACTGAAGTGGATAAACGTCAAGTCGAATCCTTTGGACAAAGACACTCTGACTGCTCTGCAAACTCCCCACCAATTTGAAATTCTGTTTACAGCCGATGCTTGAGCAAGCGCTTCCCAGAGGGTCGTCGCATGACGAGTTGCCTTTCGGTTTCTCTTGCGTGGGAACTTTTTTATTCAATTTAATATTTTTTGTGCCTCAAGGTGGAAAAGTACATTTGGTCCTGGAGCATGAATTCATACGATTAGGGATTGGAAATAAAGATAAAAGCAGACGTTGACAAGGATTTGTGACTTCCAACGTGCATGTGGTGATAAAGCCTGATCAGTGATCGGCGATCAGCTGGAAGCGAGTAGAAGCTGGTGTTTGGATGACAACAGGCAGTGAATACTTTCTGTTGGACCAGTGTGACAATAATTAGGGTGAAGTGGCAATTTATTTTCCTCAAGCCCATTCTGGATATTACAACCTATGGTTTTCATTTGTTTACATGTTATTTATGAACTTTGGAGACTGAAGTGTTTTAAATAAACATCTGCTGATAACTTCCTTCCACAAAGATGTTTTTTTATTCACCCTGAAATGTGTAAGTGTGTTGCCTGGTTTATAGCACATAATAATGACCATGTCACACTGTTTTAACCTTACCTGTCTTAATTAATTTAGAAACGTATTAACTTATTAATTTAAAAATAATTATTATACAACTATACATATTTATTTATTTATATTTACACAAAACCCAATAGACATGAATGCAGTTTTAAACAAACCACCTCATATATTTAGTTTGACCCTTCTAAGGTGCACCCTTAAATACATGATTAAACAGTGAAACACAAAGGCCAAATGTCCTAACTTAGCAGCCCCACTAATCCCTCCTCTTAATTGGTTTACTGCTAACGCAGGTCGGCCCCATCTGTTTTTGATCATGTGAATGTCAGCAAGGGCTCTCAAGAATTGCTATGGGGTAAAAAAAATCCCACTTGTGTCAGAATATATCTGGTAACCATGGTACCAATGTGTGCTAAAGCTGCACTGAGGATGAAGCAAAGATAAACACGATCTTGTCCCTCTCATACCCCTTATTCCTTGACTCTTTAGTCCACACCACTGAGATAGGTGGCATCCTATCTCACTGAGAAAAATATGAGGAAGCCAAGGTGCCTACCAACCACCTACAGGATTGGGTCACATGCATAACACCACTGATCCCTGTGTGTCGACGCTCGCCTACCTTCCCTGTCCTGTCAGAGACAGGACTAAGAGCCGTGGCGAAGGGACCTGCTTACCTCTGCCTCTATATCCCATCACGGTGCACACTTGTTTTGAAACCGCAACAGCCATGAGCTATTCTATCGAGGAGAGGGGCAGCCCAAATACCCCGGACTACAGGGTGTACTTCAGTAAGTAGTTATGTTGTTTTATCATCAAGACGGTTGATCAAGTGGTGAAAGAACAACCTAAGGGTTATTTTTGCAAGGCTAATCCCCTTCTCGTCTTATTATATCTCACTCACTACTAATACTACTACTCCTACTACTACTACTACTACTACTATTACTACTTCTTATAATATTACTACTATTACTATTACTTACAACACTATGCATAATGTATGGACACACCTCTCTCTGTGTAGAAAACTCAGAGGGAAAGTATATTTCTCCATTCCACGACATACCAATCTACGCTGATGAAGCAGAGGTGAGAAACATGTCTCATGCCGTTGAAGATACCTGCATACCTGGAAGGGGTTTTTAAATGTTAATCATTGTCTTCATCAAACACAATCACACAATAGGATTATCTGATTTCTTAGTGAAAACCCTTGGGGTAATGGGATGTTTGAGTTAGTAGTACATTTACATGTACATTCATTATTTTATGCTTCAGAATATTTTCCATGCTGTGGTGGAGATTCCGAGGTGGACAAATGCCAAAATGGAGGTAATGTCTCCCAACATAAATATTGATCAACAAATTACCTTCTGACTTATTTCTTAATTGATTTATTAATTACAATATGGCAATATGATGGTTATTATTATTAAAACATAACATTGTTGTTGATTATTTCCTGTACAACATATATTGCGACAACCCATGCCTTATAACGTTTATTTGTCATAAATTCTAGTGCATTCTTATGTTCGTTCCAAAATTTCTTTCCTCCACATTGTTGAATTGTTCTCAGATTGCCACCAAAGACGCCCTCAATCCGCTCATACAGGACACCAAGAAGGGCAATCTGCGCTATGTAGCCAACGTGTTTCCTCACAAGGGCTACATCTGGAACTACGGAGCCATCCCACAGGTGAATTCCCCTGTTTGAAAACCTTGTCCTTTCCCATGATGCATCATTCAACCACTGTTGCAATGTCACATGTATATTCTGTGACCAACATGTGACAGACATGGGAGGACCCCGGACACAAGGACTGTGACACGGGATGCTGTGGCGATAACGACCCTATTGATATTTGTGACATAGGCAATAAGGTAAGAGAACGACGCATTCAACTCTAGCCCAACTCCATTAATAGTCCATTCAAATTTTCACCCAATGTTTTTTTTCCAGGTGTGCTCCAGAGGAGAGGTAATCAAAATCAAGGTGCTAGGCACCCTGGCTCTGATTGACGAAGGGGAGACTGACTGGAAGGTCATCGTGATCAATACAGAGGACCCAGAGGCGGCAGACTTTAACAGTAAGAGTAACACCTGCTCGCCTATTCAAATTACATCCAAAATCCTATGTAATACATGTAAGGAAGGCTACATGTAACGTGTATAAGGAATCATGTCTCATGTGTGTAAACAAGATAAATAGAGTCATGGATGAAATGTAACGCAAACCTGATAGAGACTTAGGTGTCATTCTGTTTGCTCACCTGCACAGGTATTGATGATGTCAGAAGACTCAAGCCGGGCTACCTTGAGGCCACTTTCGATTGGTTCAAGAGATACAAAGTCCCGGACGGAAAACCTGAAAACCAGTTTGCATTCAATGGAGAATTTAAAGACAGGGTACATAAAATTCAGACGTGGCACAATAGAAGCACACACCCAAAAATGCTGAAATATAACCGGACCAACCTGTGTTCCAGGATTTTGCCATTGAGACTGTGAAAAGTACTCATGAGTTCTGGAAGGCACTTGTTGGCAACAACACTGATGCTGGTGGATTAAATTGGTGAGGAGTTGGTTTTAAACGTTCTATCCACCATCACATCTCATAAACGGTACACAGTACAGGAAAGCAGTAGCAGTTCACATAGCGAGTTAAGCATCGTCAAAAAACAAACAAAGAAGAAGTATTTTGAAAGTTCAGTCTGCTGGCCTTATGTCTTCCCTGATACATATCTTCTTCTGCAATCTTTTTTGGATCTAAAACCAATATTTTGTATGCTACTTTTTGCTAAGAAAGTTCTTCCCTTTCTTGTGCTCCTATCTCTCCCGGGGCCTGGGGGCCGTGCCAAGTCAGCATGAACACCTGTGTGTCGGACAGTCCCTTCGTGTGCTCCAGCGGCGATGCCAAGGCCATAGTGGACTCAGTGAGCTCCTCTTCCACCATTGGGTGTCATGTGACTAGAATCTGTGACAGTGAGCTGTCAAGAAACAATTACAGCAGATTTAACTGAAATAACAAAATGGAGACTCATACATAAAATAGTGGTATAGATACATATAGTAGCCTACCTATACCTGAAAAACCTGGTGTTTTTGAAAGATTTTTTATTTTAAACCCTTGACATATTTCTTTTTTTGTTTGTTTACTTTGCCTATTACCTCAATACATGATTTTTATCTTACAGACTGCTGCTTTTGGAGCAGAGGAATGCATTCCGAGTGCAGGTGTGTGTGTGTGTGTGTGTGTGTGTGTGTGTGTGTATACTCTTTGTAATTGCTTTCCCCAGGGATGACATAACAATCTTCTCCTCTCTTTCAGTTGACAAAAGCTTTTTCTATGAGAAGTAAGAAGGTCTGGGATGAAGACTTGAAGAATGTGATCGAATCCAATGATACTTAAATATAACAGTGTGACATTTGATGTATCTCACCATAAAGCTATTAAACATCTTATATCATTATTATCCAAAATGTTTTGTGCGGCAAATTCAATTGGTCAATATGTTGCACTTTCAAAAACACTGTTGAGAGCGACATAAATATCAAAACCACCCTCTCTAAAGTAGACGTAGCCAACAAACAAGATATGCAAAATAAACTTAATCTTTACTATGGGTTAGGGTTAGGATCTTAATGCTGAATACTGAATTTACTTGAAATAGTAATAAGACAAAGGCTCACCTGATCGTAAGAAAAACTGAAATGAATGTATGAAAATAACTGAAATCTAACGTAGGAGGGTTTAAGTACAAGTTGAATTGTGTTGCAAATGGATTAAATGAAATAATTACATCCATTTACAAATTCCATTTTACTGTTCACCTGATCGGACACAAGGTGTCGCTGTTTCACCGGGGAACTGCACACACCCCGCAGTCGGGATAGTGAGGAAACGAGCCGTTCCGGCTGTTTCCGAGGAGGACGCCGCCGCCGTTATTCTGTCTGCGGGCCGACAGGTGACGTCAGGTGAGTTGCATTCTGACAGCCGATTTACTGTCAGCGCACACAGTGACATTTCTGTTCTCAATACCTCTACAGCGGGTTGGACCGATGCTGTATATTCACCGAATACAATCTTGTTCCAAATCGAAGTGTAGATGCCGTGAGGTGGTTTAACGAGCATGCTAATGCTTATGAACTAGCTTGTCATCCCATGCTAGTGTCTTAACTTTGAGTCCCGAGTACCGCGTCAATCCAACCGTAGCGGTATAGTACTGTTCTGACTCTAATGACCTGAAGATGTTATGATACACAACCCCTTCATTTGTAACGTCTTCCTTGACTCATTCTATGTCGTGTGTGCTGTCAAAACATTAAATTCATCGAACATTACGTCTCACTATTAAATAAGGAGAGAGGATACTGAATTTAAGCGTTATCCTGGTCTGCCCCCACGCAATTTCCGGTTCCATGCTTCCTATGCGCTACATACGTATGTCAACAGTCCCCGAAAAGAAGAGAATAAAAAAAAGACAGTTTAACCAACAACCAAGACAAGAAGAATATAAATGGAGTTTGACAAAGCAATATCCGAAACATGTACACGAAACGGATATCCATTTACCAGAAGTCCCGCCCTCGCTCGCCAATAACGCTTATCTGGAGCATCCCGTTTTAGGTGTTCCGTCGGGCTATGAGATCCAGGGCAATACTAGGTTACTTGCTACTAGATGGAATTCCGGAGCGTTGCGATCATAATGTTATTTCACTCATAGTAAAAATTACTGTGTTTGTATGGGCACATGTAGCTATGTAGTTACACTACAAACATATTTTCTGTTTCAGGAAAACGCCACCATGTCCTTCTTATTTGACTGGATCTACAGAGGGTTTAGTGGGGTTTTACAGTTTCTAGGTAAGCATGGCCTGAAAATAATTGTTTGTCTGGTGTTATTATGAGCGTCACACCTGTTTGCATGAGTCAGTGATGCGTGAATTGTGTGCTTGTATGTTGTCTCAGGCCTTTACAAAAAGAGTGGGAAGATGGTATTCCTGGGCCTGGACAATGCTGGTAAAACAACACTTCTGAACGTGTTGAAAGATGGTCGACTTGCACAACACGTACCCACGTGGCATCCGAGTAAGGACCTTTATGTAATATGTTATTCAGACGTAGGCTTTTTTGTAGATCCCAATCATGCCGAACTGGGTATATTTTAATTTGGTAACCTGTTCTCAAACCTAAGAAGCTGCATTGTATGTCATTCTTTACAAAGCCTCTGAGGAGCTAACCATCGCTGGCATGACATTTACCACGTTTGATTTGGGAGGACACGAACAAGGTAAGCACTTTGTTTTATAACACAAAAAATATTGCAGGGTAAATATAATATTTTTTAAGGTACAGATGTGTTATAACATAAAATAACCTCACTCATGGAAGGGATGAACTAGATAACAGTGATGCCAATCTTGAAGACTAAGGTCACATTCAGAAACATATTGGCCCACTAATGGATGATAATACATATTTGTACACAAATAAAAACAAAGTCTATACAAGCCTGATGTACGATTAGCCCCACCCCCTTTTATAATCTTCATATCAGATGCCCTATCGCTAGAAGTAAGATGTTTTATTTTCCATGTCCCTAGCCAGAAGACTCTGGAGTAACTACCTGCTGGCGATCAACGCCGTGGTCTTCATAGTGGACTGCGCTGCTCATGACCGGCTGGGGGAATCCAAGATCGAGCTGGACGTAAGCCTTTCAGAAACCCGTTCTCTAGTCATCAAACAGGGAGATAGCAGTATGATCTGCAGGGGCTACGTTTATCACATCCTACTACCACCCGAACATAGGGTACTCAATGACACTAGTACTGTACATGCCATTCATGCTTCGTATTGTACCATCCCCCCCCCGCAACCCCAGGCCCTGCTACAAAATGAGAACATCAGCAATGTGCCGTTTCTGGTGCTGGGGAATAAAATTGACCGTCCAGAGGCCATCAGTGAAGGGGCGCTCAGGGGAGCGTTTGGGATCGACAGCCAGGTCACAGGAAAGGTAAACACATCGACGCTGCTATATACAATGTCTGATTGTAACAAGGGGTCAAACTGCAGTGTACCTGGCGTTCTACGGTCTTCATCAGCATTGTTGTGGAAACCAGCCTCCTGGAAACATCATTATCTTGCAGGCAAAGGCTCCAGGAGTCTGAACTGTCAGCCACTACAGTTTTTGCAGCAGGCCCTCGATTATTTGAAGAGCGTTCATCCAGCCAGCACATCTTTTTGTGATCAGCGTTGCGTTGCCTAGCAACCACACGGAGCAATTACACTGTGAAGGATGGACCGACATGTGGAAATATGCTTGGCATTTAGTTCTAAGGGAAAAGATGAGAAGGACGCCGCTTGACAAGCTCTTTAGCGGATTTAGCAGCAGGCGTAGGTGATTCTGAGTGTTTTCCTCATTACGGCTCCAGGCGCATCGTGAGTCATGCTCAATTACAATGCATTATTCTTCAGGACTTTAATTTTAATTGCATAACAGCAGTCGACAGGCTGGTTGAATAAGAAGCAGCTCCACGGCTCCACCCCCTGTTGTGCCGACTGTATTGTAGGCAGTACGCCGCAGGTATGATGGAAACGGCTCTATGCTACATGTCGGTCCTGCCCTTTCCTCTCTCCGTTCTCTGTTCTGTCCTTAAAGGCCCAAAAGCCTATACACGTATATTATTTAAAAAATTATCATAATTGGCCTGTCCTCTCACGTCTGATCCACTTGGAAGACGAAAACCCCTTAACAGTTTTGACACGCTGGAAAAGAGTCATCATTTATCTAGCGATCGTTTCACTATTCGCCCCAAAAAAGTCTCTTCCCTCTGTGGGGGCTCACCTTCTGTCCAGCGTGGGCCCTCCTCCTCCCGCGCTCACCTCGCCTTGTCCACCCTCCCCCCTTCTGTGTGGGTCTGCAGGGCAGCGTCTCGGCGGATCAGCTGCAGGGCCGGCCACTGGAGGTGTTCATGTGCAGCGTGCAGGAGAAGCAGGGCTACGGAGAGGGCTTCCGGTGGCTGTCGCAGTACATGGACTGACGGGAGACGACCCCCCCCCACCACCCCCCACCCTCCTCTGGCGTCCGGAGCCTCCGCGCAGCCGTCCACGTTGGTCCCATCATGCACTGCAGACGACGCGTTTCCTTTCTTTTGTTCTTTTTTTGGTTTTATTACCGCGATAAGTCAGGTTTCTCCGGAAAAAAAAGGTTCCTATGCAAACGTGGACATTGGGTTTCGTTGTTAACAAAAGCGTGTGCTGTTAACGGGGTATTAGTCTGCAGATGTTCATTTATTTTCCGGTGTCGTTGACGTTGTATTAGATGGTTTGCTTTACTCGTGTGATGGCTCAGTGGATCATGTAGTGTCATACATGGGAAATTGTATTTTGAATGAGGGAAGGAACCTATGTTTAAAAGCTGTTTTAGAGTTGTTTAAGACCAATAATGGACACAGGAACCAAACACTGGGAATTATAAGTCTTGCACATTTCTCCTAACAAACTTACCCAGACTCGCTGCAGGCCACAGTTTTCTACTAGTCAGCTTTTTCTGTAAAGCCTTTATCCAAAGATGTTGTTCAGGATGCAGTCTTCGCTCATGATATTAGGAACCTCACTTTATGACGAGCGTATCAATGGAAATGATTTCCTTTCGGTATACAGAAAACTTTGGCAATAAATCCCACAAATACCATAGAGAAAGACAGAAGCATTTTATGGATATTTTATGGAATTTCAAACGACAAAAGCATTTAATGGATATTTATTCCGCCGTGTGAATACTACCTAATAGACATCAGGCACATTATAGCACCGTCACAAGTTAAATGATTAAAATGGCTGCTCCGCCGTGGGTACATTCCAAAGGATGCTAATACCGCAGACTATTAAAATGTCAGGAAGCAGCAAAGTGAAACTGCAGTCTGTAGAACGCTTGAGACGACCTTGCATATCCCCCCCACCTTGAGTGATTTTTTTCAGTCTTTTTTTTTCGGGGCAGGACAGAAGCCATCTTTACACTTATTTTTATATAACACATTTAGTAATTTACAGATGTTTTTAAGAGGTCAACTGCAAAAAAATTCTGCCACATCAAATAACTAGCCAACTAACATGACCGTAATATTTATTCTAATTCAACCTCAATTCTGCTCAAACTAGCTACTCAATCATAGCGCTAAGGTTTTGATTAAAAGTTAAATGTGGCTCATTATTGAATGTATTATTTTGTAGGTGTTTTTTACTTGAAAGTCGGTTTTCTTTTTCAGTGGAAAGCAGTAGCTTCCTCCATATCTACATGTTTTTGTAAGTAGATATTTATCAGGGGTTTGGTTTGTTAAGGCAATGTAACGTAATTTACAGTCAGTTTGTGTGATTCATGTGTAGGATGTGTGTGTGTCTGACACAGCATCCTGAAGTTCTGCATGACGTGTACTTTTTGACTGTCTTGACTAAGATATGAGAGTACATTTGCAAAAAAAAAGGCTGCGTTGACGACATGCCCATTCTCTTGTTGACCTTTTTATGTATTTCAAATGCATACTTTGTTTACACTGTTACACCCAGATCACTGATATCTAAAACGACGAGATTGAACTTAAATGGTACTGAGACATCAGGCTAGGTACAATGACATGTTAGTATCACATGGAAGCACTTAGTTTGATGTGAAAATTGGTGGTCGGTGGGCTTCCTTAAAATGCGGGTTGGAATAGTGGGAATTTTAGCCATGATCTGGAGTGATCTGTACACATGTATTCAAACTGTGTTTTGCTTTCATTTAATACGTTTTCTGCACCAGTCTTGTCCAAACCACTGTAAATAATGTTTAATACGTTTGTACATTCCTGCTGATACAGTCAAGATGGCAAAAGATAAATTAATATATAATGATAGAGTAATTTATTAAAAAGGAATGTATTAATGTGAGCAAATAAATATTTTAAGCAAATGTTTTGTCTGGGGGTTTTAAGTAATGATAAGAAGATTATGTAGGGGATGTACGCAGACTCCAGCGCTGCCTTCTCAGATATGAAAGGCAAATCGCATTGCTCAAACTACTTTCCCATTCACACAAAGTCACCCAGGCCAACTCACACAAATATTATCAAAAGACTGCAATCCAAATTGAAGGCCGTTGAAAATCGGACAAAGGGCATTTTACCCACTCCACCCAGATGACTTTTCCCTGACTCCGCAATCTGACACCTTGGATCTTAAGAGATTTCCTGTTTGTTTTGACTGATCACCACCTCAGCGGGGTGGGTTGAGCTCGCCACTCCATCCTGCGTCTTCACAACACAGGGCTGAAGGAAGCCAAGTGATGGTTTGAGCCGTTGCATTATTTAGTTCCCATCCCGTCTCAGCTCGTCACAGGAACGCCAATGTTGTTTTGCCCCTGCAGCTGCTGCATGCTTTGGGTCTGACGGAATAAATTGAGTGTGAACGACTGCAGGCAGGAGAGCTGCCCTAAGGCACACCCACTGCAAGAGAGAGGACACCGCCAGGAAGTGGTTATCATGTAAGACACCTTGTGTTTTTACATTCTGTGTCACATGTCATGCAAATGTTGACATGAACATTTTGACATAATGTTTTGTTAAACCTTCATCTTATTAACATTTGTCTCTATTAAAAGGTGTTCACCCGTTTGGGCCCTTATCATTGGATTTTAGGGTCTGGCATTTACATTCATGTGTAATTTGCTTTCCTATCATGAGGGGGCAGCTCCGATCCAAAAAGAATCAATTCCACAGGAGCAATAATTTAATGATAATATTATATGTAATAATATCAACTGTGTGAACTCATGCAGCATTAAAATCACTCTATTCGTACAATGTTGTTTTAAAGACGATTATATTACAGTAGAACATCTGACCCCACACCAAAGTAGAGTAGTGGAGAGAGGTTGCGTAATACCATGGTCTGGTGGGAAAACCGTTGTAACAACTCATAACTTGGACAGGCCAATCAGTGTCAATCAAAACACTCAATGTGAACTCTCCAGAGGTCATAGTTGCCCAGAAAATAGTTTTTGACCTTCATGTTACTTCACAAAGGTCACACATCCATGATGTAACCTTTTCATGAAATATGGGCTATTTAATTAAACGTCTAGTCTATATGCAGTGAAAAGAATCCTCCAAAATCTGTAAGTGGGCTCCTGATGGTCCACTTCTGACAGAGAGAGGGAGGATAGCGCTTGATGTGTGGTTAGAAAGGAGAATGTCTTCAAAAGCTGCACTGTCTGGGCAGGAATCCGCAGTGTATCAAGGAACGGCATTGCCTTTGTGAGATCAGAAATTGCTTAGTAACTCAGAAGACCAATTTTACATGAGATGCTTGAGTCTTTTCTTTTTTTTCTTTCTCATTCTTGTTTGCTTGTAAAGACGTGATAGATCAAAAGGTGCATGAACGAAACATTGTGTTGGAGGCAAACGTAGTGGGCGTTCAAAGATAGTCAGCATAAAGAACAAGACGCACGCTTGGCCCCAGTGCCTTTAATATTAAAGTGCTCAGCCTAGCAGTACATTCTTGTTCACTAACATGCAATACTAAAAACAATGTCTTTCCTATCAATAGCAAGAACAAAGAAATGGTAGCAATTTTCTTCTAGAAAAAAGAAACAACTCGAGAGTGAAAATTCAAGTAATGAACACAAAAGCTCAGTCGTAATAGTCAAGAAATAAAACATGGGGTGGCACGTTCTGCTCGAGGAATAAGCGGTGAGGAAGATAGTGATTTGCCGGAGCAATTTGCAACAACAAAAATGGTACGATTTCAGAAGTAGTCAAAAAAACGTATTTCACAGAAAACCAATCTCAGATATATCCGTCTACCCACGTGGTCGATAAAGCATGTACATTTTGAAGGTAACTGTGTATATTGATACATCTTGAACGCTAGTCGGATATGATGCCGGATAAGAGCTGCCGGGGGCTAGCCCACCTGACATCATCGACGCAAAGACTTATTTACAGAAGTCGTCATGAAGTAACATAACGTACGCATTGCACTGAAACATGTTCTCGATCTCTAGTCATTCTAAATGGGGACTGCGGTGGACCTTACAGCAATCAAGCACTTATTCACAATGTCAAAACAAAATCTCTATATGCATAGATGACAGATAGGATCTTTAGATGATTAGTCGACTTTTCTTCTATAGCTACGGTGCAGCGATCGAGGGTTCCCCCCCCCCCCCCCCGCCCCCCCCCCCCCCCCCCCCCCCCCCCGGGGGGGGGAAAACAAACAGGAGAGTT
>JAOPUA010000072.1:8152573-8163878 GCA_027122455.1 Trisopterus luscus
ACACTGATAACCTCCGCGGGACAAGAAGCCCCTTTATGTCGCATGTCTGAGACATGTGCTATAGCAGACACACACACACACACACACACACACACACACACTCGCCCACTCCCAAACAGACTAACACAGATAGGCAGCCACAGACACACACACGCACTCGCCCACGCCTAACCAGACTGACACAGAAAGGCACACACACGCACTGACATATATGCGCACATACATACACACACACACACACACACACACACACACACACACACACACACACACAGTGCAATTTGAAATGAGAGAGGTGTAGGAAACAGTGGTGAGCTGATTTGAAGTCTGTAGAACAACACTGGGGCTACGTTCACCCTGAGGTCATCTGAACGAGAGAGACAGAGAGAGAGAGAGAGAGAGAGAGAGAGAGAGAAACAAACCTCACTTACACACACACACACACAGAATGATTGAGGGAGGTAAAGGAGAGTGTCTCCAAAGGCACACACCCTAATCCCACACCACCACCGCCACCACCCCCACCACCATCACCATTAGCGCCAGCCCACCTCCCATACAGCGGCTGTCTTTGATGTATGGCTGGCAGCAGCTTCCTGGAGTAAACAGGGGCTAATTGTCTGGATCAGGGTCGAGATGCCTATCTGACTCCTCCTCCTCCTCCTCCTCCTCCTCCTCCTCCTTGGTCTGTCTGCTCCTCCAGACGGCTCCCCCGTCCCGGCACACAATTCTCTTCAGTGATAGGGAGGGGGAATCTCCAAGCCTGTCAGGCAAAAGCACACCATCATCAGATCCCCGTGCAAGGTGAACCACGCGGGGGCTCTGTAAACAAACCCCGAACCTTTCAATCTCTCACGGACAAACCCGCCGACACCACCGCAGTGGGGAGTCCAAGACCGCGCCCGACGTTTGACCACGTTTCCAATCTCCTGACCTTTTAATCCGCCCGGCCCCTGTTTCACAATTAGCCCTGAACGCTGATAAAGACAAAGTAAAGAGAGGGTTTAGAAAGAAAAAAATCGATTTAGTTTAAACACGTACTTATCTTTTAATTTGATGGGTAAATTATTGACTAGTTGGCAAAGAAAAAAAAATACGCTAGGCAATCTTCGGAAACTTTAGAAGAAGTAATAACAGTAATAATGTGTTCACTCAATGTGAGCTGTGGCGCTTTCTCCTTCTCTTGAACTTTATGATGAATATTATATGAATGCTATGTTAACAACAAACAAAAATGGTGCAAATGGAAAAATCAGGAAATAAAAAGGACTAGAGTTGGAGCAATGTGATTGAATTTCGAAGCAGTAGCAATTATTTATGTGTATGTGTGCGTGTGTGTGTGTACGCACATATGTGTCCCCGTGCATGCGTGTGCTTGCGTGACGGAGCGACGGTACGTGATCGACGAGTTTGTTTGAACTTTGGCGCACCTCCGCAATCTCTTTCCGTTTTGAAGTTCCTAGCATAAACACCGCAGCCGCTACTGTAGAAGCCCCTTATTTTACCACCCCCTCTTCACCCCTCCCCCCACCCCCCCTTTTGCCCCCCATCCTCCCTCTCTCGGAACGAAGCCTCCCAGGGAGACCAGGCGAGGGGTGAAGCGTGTGTGGGGAGGAAGAGGCCATATCTCATCCGGTCCGTCGCGCCTCTCATGCCAGGCCCATGATTGGGTTTAGTGGTGCTGGGGGGCTCATGGCGCTGATAGGACAGATACATCACTTGGTATGCAGCTACTCCAGGGACAGGGTACCAGACACATCCTTTTTACTAGTCTGGGGGAGAGGAAGGGTGGTCTCCACCACTCACGTTCAAGTTGAGGAAGGTTCCCCTGCTACATGGCTTCATCATCATGGCAGCTCCATGATTACAAGCCAGCACTTCACTTGATCGTGCTGTTTGTGTTTCCGGCTTGCTTTTACTAGCTATCTTTTGTCTTCGTTTGCGATGCATTTGGATCCGGTGCCGTACAGCCAGTCTTGTCGTTTAAATAGAGCAAAGGTACTGAAATGTAGAGCAGGGTTGGGCATGTGTCTTCGGTAAAAGCTATTGGTGACGGTGATGAAAATTTGTGCGATTGATTTGGCGACTTTGAGGATGTATTTAGTTTGGATGTTTTGATGCGGTCGTTTTTTCGTGTTGATCTAAATCCGGTCTGGCGCCGCCACACTTTCGTTATTAGATCACATTTACAACATCGTCACACACTGGAGCTCTTTTACAGAGACAATTAACATGAGTTGTCTCAGATCACTTTTTACGTTGTGATTTGTTTAACGTTTGTTGTGGTGTTTTACGGTCTCATTTGTCATTGTGTTTACAGCCTAACGGGATGCGTGCTGGCAGTGCTGTTATTGTGCAGCTCACTGTTGGAATATGTTTTATTCAAGACAGCAGACTGTGTGAGTTGACAAGGCCAGCTTCATGTGTGGCATGCAAGTGTGTGTGTGTGTGTGTGTGTGTGTGTGTGTGTGTGTGTGTGTCCGTGAGTGTGTGTGGGTAGACAGCACTGTGGATGACCTGGGGGTCCACAGTGCTGCCCCTGCATTGGCACCTCGGGCAGTGGGTCTCCTCCCTGTCACTCAAGGTGACACGCTAAGAGGCTGACCCCTGCTTATGGACCTGGCGGTGATGGGGGGCTGGGGGGGGGGGGATCGCAGCCCTGTCAGTCTACATTACTCTGGCTTTGTCCTCTGGTGATCCCCCCTCTCCACACACACACTCACACACACACACACACACACACACACACACACACACACACACACACACACACACACACACACACGGACACATGCTGGCAGGGTGGTTGTGTGGTCGAAGGAGACTGGCAGATGACAGGGTATGACAAGCAGCGCAGAGAACAACCACCACCACACAAAGGAGGCCCTCATTCGTGCCATGTGGGGCCCGGGGCCCATGTGATGTTGGTTTCCACCCCTGTGTTGACATGCTGTGCGTATTTAATGCTGATGGTCAACATGCAGATGTAGTGGGTGTAGCATGCTGCTACGGCTATGGTAGCAAACCAAAGTCTAAATCGGTCTGTGTGTCTTTGTATTTTCCATCTGTTTTTCAGTCTATCTATCTTTCTGTAATCTGTCCGTCCGTCTTTCTGTCTGGTTGGCTCTCTGTCAGCTATGCTCTCTCTCAGAGAGAGCATAAGTATCACACTATTAGGCTCTCACTCAGTCGCTCTTAATCTCTCTGTCTCTCAAATACACACACACACACACACACACACACACACACACACACACACACACACACACACACACACACACACACACACATATTTTCGTTTAACTGATGCTGTCAGTACAGGCCACTCAGAAACTGATAGTGTCTTTTATATTGGAATACAAACTGGGTTTAGTTTGCTAAACCCAGTTTTGTTTGTAGTAGATGTGTGCACCTCAAGCGTAAATATAATATATATATATATCTATATATATATAGATATATATAGATTTTATCAATGCCATCCATTACATTAATCCAAAGGCTTCTTTTGTCCATGTTGTAATATAAATGTTCCCGGGCGGGCGGTGATTTTACGAAACACTGTTGAATAATAGATACGAAAATACACAGGGACATCAGGTTATTAAAGTGAAATGAAATTACAGGCAACATACGTGCACGGCCCTCCGCCCCGCAATTCATGATTAGATTTATGGCTCTTTTTGTCGCTCAATAGAGTTTAAGTAGGCATCACTGCCACTAGCGCTGGTGCTCCTAAACCAACCATCCACAGAACCCTGGGTTCTGCGGCTGCCGCAAGCGGCGTTGCACCCCACACCGTTTGGGTTTGACCCGAATCTCCCATTCCATTATCCAGCATTCCCTATGGGGACAGCGGCTCTCTTGCAATACTTGAACTCTGACCCCGCTGCCATGCCCCCATCACAAGCCGCAGCCAATAATACTGAGGGGAAGAGTTTATGGCCGCGTGCGCTAACTGAATTGTCTTCGCCGCCTCTGGGGAGATTCACTTGTAATGATAGTCAGACGAGGTTCTGCCCCTGGAATGTGATTTAGCTCTCCATAACCCTGAAATCACCATTCCTTTGGCCATTGTGTTGGTAAAATTGGTCGCGGGAGGGGGGATCTCGATCCATATCCGAGGTTAGCCGAGGCGACGTTTAAATGAGAACTGTGAGTGAGTGCTCGATATCTGTTGATAGCAACCAGACTGTTAGCTTCTTCTTGAAAACAGTTTCGAACCAGACCCATCATTTTTGTTCTTTATTGCTTTGAAGAGACAGATTCTATACTCTTCAACATTTAAAGACGGTAAAATAAAGCCTGCTTTCCACTCTCCATTATCACTCGGGTCATAAAGGCCACAAAGCCTTAAAATCTTTAAGGCTGCTGTTCAATGTTTGAGAGATTAGGTAATGTGAGGGTTCAGTAGTTTAAGGGGAAAACTCCTGCACTCTTTGTCCTGGGGTGAGAAATCTTGCTCTTTCGTCAGGAAAGGCGGTGTAGCTTTATCGGCGCCAAGAAGGAAAGAACGTCTTCGCATCCAGACCTATATCACGGATGCTTCACACAAAATCAACAAGGTTGTTTCATTGACTCCTTGTATATAAACATTTGAATTGTTCCCATGCATGTGCTTCAATACGTGCCCTGATATATGTGGCGCCGCGGAGGAAAGAAAGACAAATAAAATAAAGTCAAACCATCGTGTAAGATACACAAACGCATTTGTGCAGAATGCGCAGTGGTCGGGATGTCCTTGTTTGACTAAAGATATCCAGGTCTAAGGGGCGAGAGCCAAGAAATGTCTCATTTACGTGCGCTGAATACCTCTCCTGATCCACACACTGCGTTTGCGGTTGCTGTACTGAAATACATATCTGGGAATCCCCAGTAATCCCTGCCCTTGTCCAGGGAATCAGTTTAGCGAGGGAATAAAATCGGTTTAGGAAAGAATGGGATATAAACGAGAAATCTAGGCGCTCCCACACTCACACACTAATGTACGGACTAATACACATACATGTCGACACACACACATGCAGGGAAACAAACACGCATATACATAAACCCGAATGCACTGATTCACACATGCACACCAGTTACACATGCACAGAGAGACAGACACAACCACACAAATGGACGTGAAGAAATACATGCACACACACGCACATTCACCATTCACACACGCACACAAACACCCACACACAAAGACACACATACACAAACACACACAGATATGTGAGCAGTATCACTTGAAAGCCCAGGATCAACATCACTTGTTCTCTCTCTCTCTCTCTCTCTCTCTCTCTCTCTCTCTCTCTCTCTCTCTCTCTCTCTCTCTCTCTCTCTCTCTCTTTCTACCACTCTCTCTTCCATGCCTGCTATGCAACCCTACCGCTCTTCTCTCAAACTCCAGGCCCCTGAGACAATCTCCAACACTGTGTCCTTCCTCTGCGGGTCCCTTCAAACAAGGGAGAGGCAAGAAAGCCTGGGAATACACGGGGTGGTAGGGGGTGCAGAGGACGGTGGAGGGGGAAGTTCACAAGGAAAGAGTGAGACATGGATGGAAACGGAAAGTCGGTGAAGGGAGGTTTAAGGGTAAATGCTGAAAAGTTTTAAGAGGGTTAGAACTGAAGAGCAGGAACGTGGCTGCGAACTAGTTTGGGTAAAGTTGGTGGAGAGTCGATGGGAATTACGTTTGTGAGAGAGAATGGCAAAGGGTTCTTCACTCGTCTCATTGGTTGAGGTGAGTAGTGTATTCACTGGGAGATTTCTAGTGGGCTTAAGAACTCCTCTGAGTGCAATCTCAAGTGTCATCTAGACAAGGATCCTATAGGATGAAGAGTTCACTGGTCACAATCCCACTGTGATACATTTAACGATACAATGTCCCTGTTTTATATTGGGTTTATTTTGTTGTGAGATTTGGTTGACAAAATGTTTTTTTTTAGGTCAAAGTATTTTAACCAAGTATTTATATAGATTCAACATGCACCGTGAAATTATATAATATTGGTATATTTAGATTTCAAAATTTAGTCTGTAAATCCTAAAAATATTAGGGCGGATGGGCAAAAAAAATCTAGATATTTAGTGTATCAAATTTTCCGGCCCACCACTAATGCGTATGTGTCGTTAAAACCATTTTTCTGAAACTCTTCAAGCTACAGCTAGAAAGGCTAGAATGCCATATGGCCGAATGGATCCACAGACTGATGTGCAGGCCGTTCTCTGTTCTCTGCATTTAGCTAGACACCAGCAGTGTGATATTCTGTGATGTCATGTTGGAAACAAACTCAAAACTAGAAAACATGGCACTGGATCTAATGATGTGTGTTAAGTGATCGATAAGGATGGGTCCAGTGACTACACTGTATATAACTATTACTACACAATATTCATATGCACATCAAATCACATCAAGTAAATCATTGCAGAATGTATCATCCACAGTCCGATTGCCAAATTTAAATCAGAAAACAATCTAAACTGTGTGTGTTTTCAGTGAAGTGGCTCTTTTGTGGCAGGAGAAAAAGAGTTTACCGGATAAGAAAAAGAGTTAAACTCTGCAGAAGACATAAAACGAGTAGGAAAAAGTTCTCTTTCCTCTTTCTTGCTCTCGCAGGGCTCCTTCGTAGTCATTAACTGTGCGCTGACACCTGCGGATATTCAGATTGATCTTTCCCCTATCCTGGCAACACTTGGCCTGCTTTAAACTCCTCCATTTTGAAGATTCATTCCAGCCCTTAATGAAAGGTTTCCTGCCCTGGTACTTCTTCAAACCGACTTGCACCTTCCCTTTTAGATACATCACGTTGAGTACCATAATGGCCTTATTTATGAGGTGGAGTCCGTTTTCATTGGTAATACCAGAGCCCCAGAAGGGGGTCAGAGAATTAATCTGCGATCTCCTGGTCAGATCATTTCTCCAAAAGTGCCACGCTACCCCTGGAATCAATGAGTGAGTTCAGGAAATACCAACTAGATAGAAAGATAAGAACAGTCTGTCTCTAAAAAGCTTGGCCAAAACACACAGAAACGGCATCATGGAAAAATCGACAAAACCCACTGTGGTGTATACTAAAACAAACCGGGCTGATAAACATTTGCAATTCTTAATTTGCTTTCACCACGTGTCCCTTGTTAAGCCATGTTCCACCAATACCACAGAGTGTTGACATATTAACCCTTTAAGAGGAAGCTCTTATGTGGCTGGATCAAAGCAGGCACCGGGAGAGGTCTCCACCAGGGACCAAGAGAGGGGGATCAAGGCGCATCAAAGCCCACACGGAGTCACTGTTTCTAAGTAGAAGATTAAAGTCTACTACACCGCTCTGATTGGCATGTCACAGGGAGATATGGAGTGGAGAGGGGAGGGGAGGAGGAGAGAGACCCTCGGTGTAGATGATTAGACCCTCAAAGTCCTTCAGTGGCGAGGAGAGGAGGAAGGTGATTGGCCGGGATGGAGACGGAGCCGGCCCCCACGACGGGCCCCGTTGAGCTCTCTTCTGGGTTAAATGGAGGTAGACAGTGAGGCATGAGGTTATGGTTTCTAATCATAGCTCGTGGGGTGGGACGGGGACGCTGGGTTGAGCAGACCCTGGCTGAGTGGTTGGAAAAGCAGGAGGCCGGAGGGGGGTGGGGGGAAGGAGGAGTGGGGGTCCTAGGGATAGTTGGGTTTCCCTCGACGGCTCCACCTTTAACCCTGTGGTGACGACGACCTGTGATTCATTTCCTTTTTCTTGCGAAATGCACTCCCACCCTGCATGGCCAAATGGGGGAAAACATCAAAACACACGGCTGTTGCCACGGGTACAGCGGTGGGATTAGATGGCATAAGTAAGGAGTAGGGTGTTTTTTATTTTACTTGTATGTCGTAAGGAGGGGGCGAAGTGGGTTCCATTAACCCCCCTGGAGCAATTAGAAGTGGAGTCAGTGGAACCCAGGTCTCCGGTGATCGAGGGGGAGGCGGGGGACAGGATAGATCCTGCTCCATCTTGGCTCGCTGTGAGAAGAATGGCTTGGAGGTGCAATAAAACAAGCCGGTGAAATCAGGAACGCGAGGACGCAGTTGTGCACGTAAAGACCACATTAAAACCAAATCCCCCGGATGTGTTTCCATCAGGATGATAGACCTTCCTCTCTCCTGAAACCATAAAGAATTTGGCCACAGGGGCTGGAAATCCAGAACGGTGCTTTGTGGCCACGGAGAAAATCAAACAGTCCAGGAATCAAATCGATGAGTTAGATTTTTTTGAGAATTATTTTCAGTTTTTGGGCATAATGTGAGGTCCAGCTCACCGGCAGAGATTTCAAATCCAGCCGCAGTCAAGCGAACCGGGGAGGATCCCAAGGCCATGCCGTGAGGAAGAGGAGGAGGAGGTGGAGGTGGAGGGGAAGGGGGAGGAGGATGAGGAAGAGAAGGGGGAGGGGGAGGGGGAGGAAGAGGAAGAGGGGGAGGCAGAGGAGGAAGAGGGGGAGGAGAAAGAGAAGGAGGGAGAGCTGGAGGAGGATGAGGAGGAGGAGAAGGTTGAGGAGGAGATAGAGGAAGGGGAGGGGGAGGAGGATGAGGAAGAAGAGGAGCAGGAGGAGGTATAGCCCGGACAGGCCCCACGATGTTATGAGGAAAACGTCAAATTAATCCCATAACCCTTCCCGTGGACACGTGTTATCCTCCTCTGTCATAAAGTTGGCTGAGTTTAAGATTAACAACCGCCTCATGCTCTTTTTTCCCATTTTTGTCTCCCATGCCGGGTCTCCTAATTGTCCGCATGGCCAAGACCTTGACCAGACCCAAAACCCGGGATTGATTGCCAAAGGAGGCTTATAATAACACAAACCCTCCACCGGCTAGTTTACTGGATGGACAAAGAAATAGGCTTCAACTTCTGTTGGAAGCGCAGCATGAAATGAGCCAGGTTATTAGATGAATTACCACTGATTAAGGGGATGCTCATCAAAGGCTTTATTCAAGTCAAGAAACCTGAGATTGCAATTGGAATTGCATTTGGCTTTTATTGAACTAACACTGGATTGTTTTACATGGCGCTATTTCTACCGCTGTATAATATGATAAACAGACATCATTGATTAAAGAATTATCCCTTGCAAAATGTACATTATATGTTCCTTGGACAAAATGTTCTTTCCTGACCCAAAATAAACAATAAATAATGTTATTTGAATATTTTCAATGTTGTTCTTGGAATTTGGCGAACGCCTCTGCTGCTGCTGCTGATGTTGTTGTTGTTACTGTGCTGTTCCTACTTAAACTCTAAATCCCATTGAGGGAAAACCAGTTTTCTCAGCCAAGTCAGTAAGCGGGTTACAGCAGTGGAAACACCCGCCAAGGTTACGAACCCAGGAACATCCGCCTCTCGCTTCCCTGATAACACGCCGCTGTAATGTCCTTGTTCAGTGTGTTCTGGTCAACCTCCAAGGTTCCCTAGCCGTCCACTGACCTATATCATGCTAATCACGTCAACACTGAAACGCTCCCTGTAACGCTGACAAAATGGAGGAGTGATTGTGAGAAGCCAAGAGGACTCTGGAAGAGGAAGGTAGAGAAGTAGAAAAGCAATCATAGAAAAAGCTTAGAAAGCCCCTTTTGTTAGAATTTTTTTTTTTCTAGGGACGGTTCCATTCAACAAAGAGTCGTTAAGTAAAAGACTGCAGGCATGGATGAGCTCTCGGAATGGATTTCATTACCAGACAGTTTTGTTCTGTATTGTTTGGTATAATTTCATCTTGGCTCTAGAATAAGGGGTTGGTGAGAGGGAAGGTAGGTTTTGAGTTTCTGAACAGGTGTTTTATGTCTCGAAATGATCAATGGTTGTGCTACGTACACTTTAGTATTCGTGGGGTATCACCCCAGAGTGAGCAAATGGAAACATACAGTAAAAAGAGTACTATTTGAAACTCTCACTGCATATTAAGATTGAATTATACAAAAACATATCTTGCTGTTTCTTGAGTAGTGCATGTAGTGCATAAACAGGTTGGAAATCTGTGGCATATCTCAATTTTACTATTTAGATTACAGCAGTAAAACAGTACTGCAGTGCTATAGATGAGCCACAGACAAATATGTAATCAGCAATGTACAATAACAATGAATATATGCTGCTCATTAATGAAAAAAAAAATGATATAAATGAAAACACACTGAAACATCTATCCCGACCGAACCACATTCAATCATCCTCATTTAAACTCAAGCTATCCTCATTATTAAATGCGAAATTTCTGACGTAATTAAGCACTTTTTTTCCACCACCCCCTAAAAATTAAAACATTGCTTTTGCTGACGCGTCATTGCCATTAAGTAATGTACCCTGGCTTAGAATAGGTTTACCCCCAGGCATGACTCTCTTACAATTTGGCTGATTAGGCCTGCTGCGTTAGCGTCCAAAGGGTTGTAGATTAATCGGACGGTTTGACTACATAATGCTAAGATGGTTGATGGCTGAATGGAGCATAATATGGGGATGGACAGAGGAGAGAGGGTACTCGTTGGGATGGGCCAGAAAACAGGCTTCATTCTTGGCTTAAAAAGAAAAGAGAGAGAAAGAGTGTGAGAGAGAGAGAGAGAGAGAGAGAGAGAGAGAAAGAGAGAGGAGAGAGAGGAGGTAGAGAGAAAGAAAGAGTGTGTGAGAGAGCGAGAGTATGAGAGGAGAGAGAGAGAGAGAGAGAGAGAGAGAGAGAGAGAGAGAGAGAGAGAGAGAGGAGGGAGAGGGAGAAGAGAGAGAGTGAGGAGAAAGAGAGGGAAAAAGAGAGGGGAGGGAGAGAGAGAGGAAGCAAGAGAGATTTACAAAGAGAGAGAGAGCGAGAGAAAGAGAGAGAGAGGAGGGAGAGAGGGGGGAGGGAAAGGCATTTAGCATCAAATGAACGAATGATGGGAGGCGCAGGGAGTGGTTTGCCAGAGGTCGGAAAATGACGGGAAGAGGGGAAGAGGGAATGAGAGGAGGGGAGGGGGGAGGGGTGTGGAGGGGGGGGGGTAATGAGAAAAGAATGAAGGGAAAAGAAAGAGGAGAAAAGTGAAGACAGCCTGCTGTATGGGAGATATACTCCACAGGCAGTGAGAGACGGTTAACAGGGCTTCTCGACGCACAGGATCTCAGACAGAATGAGGCTCCTGTTACCGCCGTGCCGTGTGTTTGATTGCAGCTTATTGCATTAATACACACACACACACACACACACACACACACCAGAGCCATTCACAATCACTTTCCTCTGTATAACGTGTGTTTACCTATTGTTAATTTCGCATTAATTTCCCTCCCGCCCCCCCACCTTCACTCACCCCCCAGAGCAGACT
>JAOPUA010000072.1:8625684-8637782 GCA_027122455.1 Trisopterus luscus
GTGTGTGTGTGTGTGTGTGTGTGTGTGTGTGTGTGTGTGTGTGTGTGTGTGTGTGTGTGTGTGTGTGTGAATACCAATGTCTCACATAATAGAGGAATCTATCTCACTTCAACATCAATTTAGTGTGCCCACAGGCGGACCATCCTGGAGGTGATGCAGGGATTCATCCACACAGTGAAGAACACCAGCCAAGCAGCCGACGACGGTGAGATTCTACACCGCCGCTCGTCTGAAACCAGCTCGATGTCATACACATCTTATAGGAACAGACTGATGTCATAAACCTTCCTAGAGCGTCTTTTGTAGACCCGTTTCTCATAAGTGCAACGCATTTTCTCAAGCAAATCGGCAAAACACTGACCTTAAAAATGACACCTTCACAACCAGAACTCATTCACGCCACCATACTCCGCCATACCTCAAGTTGGAGCCATGTTGCTCTCTCTCCCCCTCACCCTCATCCATCCCCTCCCGTCTCCCTCTCCTCCAGGTGAGAGTGTGCTGCTGGCCCACCGGGACGCTCTGTGTGCCGTGGTGTTTTCGGCGCTGTCAGAGAACAGCTCTGACCTCCAGGTCACGTCCATGCGGGTCCTCACTGCTCTGGGACAGCAGACCGGTAGATAGCACCGAAACACCTGTACACACTGTATGCTTGCATCTACAGAATCACCAAATGTTACCCTCTTTGAGACAAGGTGTAAACCAAAGACCGGGGCCCAGTCACAGCCACCGAAGTGGTCCTGACTGGGCTCCTCCAGAGCAAGGAGTTTGAAGTCAATGGTACATGAAGCAGATGAACCATGCTGCCATGTAAGAGACCTCCCTGAGTGTGTGTGGCGATGGCTGGTTTAACCTGGTTTGCAAATTCGATTACTTCATCTACAGATGAACAGGTGTGCAGCCTTACCCATCCTCCAATCATACTGACTCGGGCCAGGCAAGGCTGCTTAAACTAGCCAATTACCCCAGACAATAATGATCTAGTGGATCTAAATATTAAACTTGGAATTTTTAGCGTGTATTAAATCTTAAGATCTGTTGCTAGACCGCAAAGCAGGGAGACGCAAACACATCATTATTTGCGTCGGCCTTGAAGTCGCTAATTAAAACGTAATTCAATTTTAACTATCTTTTGCCATAATTGGGCTTCCGGGAAGTGACATCACTCCTAAGTGACATCACTACTAATCAGTTTTGAGACAAGTATTCTCCCATGAAGACCTTCCTCCGACCTTCTCGTTTTCCTCCCTCATGTGATGTGTCTCTCTAACGCTCCAAGGTCTGCTGTCGGAGAGCGACGTGGAGCGGGCGGTGGATCACCTGAACAGACTCATCCTGGAGGAGGACGACAACAAAGTCAGGTTAGATGAGGGCCAGTCCACTCACACATTGAAGCAGTACATATTCCAAAATATCATTGCATTTCTCATAGAAACAAACTGTGGATTTATACAGTTAAATGAATAGGCAGGCAGGACACTTCAATAAGATAACGTGAGATAACTGCGGTTTTAATCATAGCATTCCGCTTTTTGGTTTGTATCCATTTCTTGCTTTCAGTTCTTCAAAGACTTTGTTTGATGAAGAATGCAGTTCTTCATTTTACAGATGAACTAAGATTTTAAATGAAATGACGGTTTAAACCACATCGTTTCCATGAATGAGAGAGCTTTTATCTGTTTGTGCATCCAGTGTCTCCGTCATCGTATGTGCCGAATCACTGTCCAGACTGCACCCGACAGCATTTATCACCAAAATGGTCCCAACACTCAAACAGGAGATCTTCTCTGGTAAGCTCTCGGTTCTGGCCTATAGTAAAGGTCCACCCAAATAGTAACCACCAAGTTATGCAAGTCAAATGGCCGGAATAGCCCCTCCATGGTGGTACATGGGATATTGCTATCACTGTATCAGACTGAAATAGAATTGAGGTCATGCTCCCTACTCTATCATGTGCAATTATAAATTGAGCAGACGTTTTATCCATATTGATTTGCAGTGGCATCGGATGCAGATGCCCCGATTATATTCTGTGCCGTTTTCCCCCCTAGAAGTTCTGCTGTAACATAGAACAAGCTGGATCCAAGATAACCCTATGGTTAACTAGTATTATTTTTTTTAATGAGATATCTTCCTCTCTGCTTTGCCTCAGAGCCCATGGTCCAAGGCGGCGATGACACACCATCAAATGAGAGCCCCCAGAATGCAGTGCGTCAGCGGTGTGTGTCCGCCCTGGCGGCCGTGTCCACCCAGCCAAGCGTTGTCCGGGAAAGTGCGCCTGTCCTCCTTGAGGTCCTCAGCTCAGCACACACAGGCAAGCATGAATGTCTACCCCAACTGTTCATAATGATATCCTGTATCTAGAATACAATTATTTAAATGATGATAAAAATTACAATCTTTTACATTTTGTTACGGCCCTGTATTTTATGTTGTGTCCCCCACATTTCCCGTCCTGGATGAAAAACTGTGATTTAATGGAGGTGCTGTGCTCTGTGTGCAGGCAGCGGGGGCTTCTCCGTGGAGGAGGTGGTGGCGGTGTGCTTCAGCCTCCAGAGGATAGCCGACCAGGCGCTGGACTCTGAGGAGACGGGGCGCTTCTTTTATGACCTCGTCATCCCGCGACTGCTGACTCTGGCTCTGCAGGCAGCGCTTCAAGGCAAGCAAAAGGGATTTTGCCCTGAAATTACAAAATATGAGGCTATATTGAATTGTGTTTGCAAACCCATCATCTGCGCTCAAAAATGCAATTTTGCATTGCATTTTTTTTTTTTACAAAGGTTTTGAACTGGCACCCCTCCTTTCACAAGCCTCTGTCTCTTATCAGCAACGATCTTTAATACAGTGGATATGTAGGATTTAAGACAGTGTTGTTTTTAAACACAAATTGTAATTAAATTGAGTGACACCCATCCACCTCACACGTTCTGACAGGTGAGGGGTCTCCTGGGCGTCGTGGTCCCCTGGTGGAGGAGGCAGTCCTGTCTGCCATGGTGGGAGTCCTCAGCAGCGCCTGTGCCAAACTACCGCCCGAGTCAGTACTACTCTATACACTCCTGGAGCTTCAAATCAACCCAATAAGACAGGCCAAAGAAATGGCAATAGTGAAGCGCTGTTGGTCAGACCTATTAGTGATTTTGGTGTGTGTGTGAGAGACAGTTCCTGACAGAATACTTTTTTTATACACTATATACACACTTATACACTTGCGCATAGTCACATTATTATAGTTGATATCATTATATTACATTATTGACATAAGTTGTCAATAACTTCTCAGTTCAGTGCAAACAGATATTATCTCGTATCCGTTCCCCTCCCCCCCAGCCTCTTTGTCAGTCGCCTCGTCTTGGGAAGTCACACTGTGGTTAAGGCTGATGTGGTTTCCTGTTTATCTTCAGGCTGGCCGAGAAAATGGCTTCCAGGGCGGTATCTCTCTTCCTAGAAGATGACGTCTCCTTCCTGTCTGACAACTCCCTCCCTCCACACATCCATCTGCTAAAGGTCAGAACGATGCATGGTGTCTGGGTCCACGTAGGTCTGGTGATCCTTGGATCCTCAATGAGTGTACACTGAAGGTTGGCCGGTGTAACTTCTCGAAAACGAAATGTGTCACAATTTTTTTTTACAAATTGACACTATCAAAAGTCGGTAGTTGGGAGGATGATGTCATTCATACACAGTCTAGCACAATTTGTTTAGATTAATTTATTTCTTTGTATTATTTATCCAGAACCTTTTTGACGGAAATACATTTGATCATAATTTATTCCTAGTTCAATACGCTCAAACAGGGAAATTCTCGATTCTTTATCGCGTTAGCAATGTGAAGGAAAAAAATCCTTCCCCCGATCCCTTAAGGCATATCAATAATCCATTGTTGTCTCTGATGCGGCTTTCCACTCACTTCAGTTGTCATAAGCATCTTAACCTAGTGGAGACGTTCACTCCTCTGGTTCTCTGCTCCTCCAACAGCAGGGGGAGTCCTGGAGTCGCTCCCAGACGGTGTGTCTGCTCATGGCCTGCGTGTGTTCCCTGCCCCGCAACGTAAGTCCACCTTAATGCTTCACGTCCATAGACGACGCAAACGATGACGTTGACGTTTTCATAAAGGTAAAACACGGTCCCTTTGCGAGTGTATGTTAACATATCCCGAGAAGAATGTTTAGCTCATGTTGTCCATCTACCAAGAACATGAAAATATTGCCGGTTCAAAACTGTAAATGTAAACGTATGTACCATTGAAAACGTTTGTTCAATCCAAAAGAGACCTACCGGGTAAAATAGACGCCTTCATCATTCGGGATGCAGCTAACGACTATTCCATTTGCTAACCCAATCATCCAGGTGGAGGTGCCTCAGGTGGAGCGACTGATGGAGCAGCTGGAGGAGCTGAGCATCACCTGTAGCCACGTCCTGTCCTACACCTCCGCCGCCAAGTGTTACGCCGGCCTGGTCAACAAGAGGCCCGCGGGTCAGTTCGGTCGGCTCACACAGGCCCACGAGGCCGGGGGAACACGGCCACAAAAAATGTCGGATTCGGCCTTCACATTGGACACACGTCTGACCGTCTCTCTGGTTTAGCCAGCTCGCAATAGATGTGTTTATGCTGTGTTCTCTTATCCGAGTCTTTTAGTCTTTTGGCTATAGGTTGTTCATTGTTTCCCGGTTGGTGTTGTTGTTTTTCAGGGGATTCTCTTAACGCCTCGATCCAGCGCAGCACCAAGAGAGTGTCCAGTGAGTTGGACTCCCCGGCTTCTCCTCACCGCACCCAGGCCTTCACCCTCCTGCTCTGGGTAAGACCTTCACCAGCTGCCCTCTTCCACCAACAACCACAACGTGTTGCTTTGCTAATGAGAAGGTGGGGGATGAACGATTCCACGAGTGTCAATTGTCAATCGCTCCAGAAGGAGAATTGCACCAAAATTGTCCACCATTTTCTTTGATCCGATCAGACCAAAGAAATCAAACCTATAGTATGGACAGACTTTCCAATACAAATAAACAATGTACAAAGTCACTTAAATGAATCGTTTTTTCGATTGGTCGATACTACAGCGGGGGTCGAGTCTAAATACATTTATGTTTAGAGTTTATGTTTTTTAATGGCTGTGATGTACTGTAGAATGGACTCCTTAAGAGTAGACTATCCAGCCGCAGGAGGAAACTTGAGGTTGTGTGCTGCTTGATCGTCCAATTATACAATATTTAAAGTCATTTTTTAAGTTAAGAAATGGGTTTGTTACACTGTGAGAAGTTAAATGGATCCACATCCCTGTAGGTGTTTGAGGGGGTAACGGAGTACACGGTGTCTGTGATTATCCAGTCAATTGTCCTTTCTTTGTCTTCAGCTGGCCAAGGGCCTGCTGCTCAGATACCACCCTCTCTCCACAGCACTGACGGACAAGGTAAGACACAACACACATGTACACACGGTATTGTAGTAGTAGTATTATTATTTATTTCCCGTCTCTGATCAGAATCCTATCTCATCTGATTAGCGTACAAGTATTCTGGTGACATGCGAGCAATGTGCATGCTCTGTCCATCTTTACATTCCCAAACCTAAAATACCAACACAACAAACTGCTTGGTGTGTATTGGCCCCCCCAAACAATATCCCCCAAGAGACATACACATGTGCACAGTCTTAATGTGTGTGTGTGTGTGTGTGTAGCTCTTCTCCCTGCTGGGGGACTCTGAGCTGGGGCCGATGGCGGGCGACGGCTTCTCCCTGCTCATGTGCGACTCGGCCGATGTCCTGAACCGCGGTTGCCACGCCGATGTGCGCATCATGTACCGCCAGCGCTTCTTCACCGAGAATTCCGACAAGCTGCTGCAGGGGTTCAACGCTGCCGCACCAGGTACCGGCATTGTAGCACAAACTGCTTTGTTCTGTACATCTGAAGGTATGAAATGTAACTTGTCTTTTTTTTTTTTTTTGCCCTTCAATAGCCTCAAAGTCGTCCTACCTGAAGGCCCTGTCTCACCTGGTCAGCAGCCTGCCCAAAGAGGTTCAGCTCACCGAGTTACCAGCGGTAAGTAGAACGTCACATGCATGGGACCATGGAGTGACTACATGAAGGGGAGTCGGCTAGTGACGTCTGCTTCAGTGACCATGGCTTTTAATTCGGATGTTTCTTTGTCTACTGATTCTGATCAAAAAAAAAAAGGACCTTGACCAGGTTAGGGAACTCTGCCTCAGCCACATCGTAAGGGATGGCTATGGTCCTCACAATTGGCGCTGTGCTCTCTTTCGGAGTTTGTGATTAATTCAACTTTGATATGATATATATCGCTCCCCGTTGGTTCCTGCAGAGGGCGGTGTCTCACCAGATATTAAACGTGACGACATTGTCCTTCCAGCTCCTATCCCTGCTGCTGGAGGCGTTGTCGTGTCCGGACCAGGGGGTCCAGCTGTCCACCATGTCCTGCCTGGAGCCGGTCCTCGCGGAGCCCCCGCCCGCCCTCATCCAGCAGCTGGAGGCCCTGGTCACCCGGCTGCTGGCCCTCACCTGCAGCTCCACCATGGTCAGTAGTGGGTGGTGCATTTGGGACAAGGGTACACTAGGTTCAAGAGGGGCTGTACATCTGCAAAAGTGATGGTATGTCATTGTAATTATTTCTTTATTTGCCTCCTTTCTCTTTATCTCTTCCTCTTCCCTTTTTTTCTGTATTGTTTCTTTTTCTGTGCTGTTTGTTTGTTTCCCTCTTCCAGACTGTAAGGATAGCATCATTGCGGTGTCTCCATGCTATGTCGCGCTTCCCTGAGCACGAGGTAAATCAATCATTTATACTGAGCCTTTTAGCCATGTGGTTGTGTTCCAGGTGTTGCCTCTAGCTCTGTTAAGTGTGGTTGTGTTGCCTTTAGCTCTGTGTCAAGTGTGGTTGTGGTTGTGTTGCCTTTAGCTCTGTGTTTGTGGGTGTGTTGCAGGTGATACCGCTGCGGGCCAGAGTTCTGCGGGCGCTGGCCAAGCCTCTGGACGACAAGAAGAGGCTGGTGAGGAGCGCGGCTGTGCTGGCTCGAGCAGAATGGTGAGGCCAACGTCACAACTAAGGAATACGTTTTTGTTTTTTTTTCACTTTCAGGGTGAATGTGAATCAGGTGTATTGGACATGGAGCTTTTTTTAGTTTCAAATTGAACAGAAAATGCTCATTGCATGAAATGTTTTAAGATAAAATGGTTAATTAGCACTCTACTAACCCTGGTATAAGTGTTACCTGCTCTGTTTTGACGGTTTTCACATTGTAGCCTGAAGACAGCTTCTATCTATGTGCTCCTTAGGTTCCTCTTGGGAAGCCCAGGTGGGAAGTGATCGTCTTGGTGAAAGGAAGTGGCGAGAGAACTTCACAATAAGAGTCCCGGAAACAAGACTCTGAATTCCATCCAACAGGGCCTTAATTCAACTGGGACAAGTCACCCAAAAGTGATTTTCACTCACACTCATTTTCAAATTATAAAAATCTATTTCTGTAGGTTTTTAACACTTACGTTAATATTATTTGCCATTGTTTATGAACGCACAATTGAGAAGGTTGTGGCAATGTTCACATTGTCGTGATGCTCAAAACCGTAGGGAGATTTAAATGAAATGAAGATTATGAAATGTATTTGACAGACAGATTGAGTCCATACCAAGTAGCTGCTATTACTTGGTTTACAATCGTTATGTGCCATTATGTTATGGGAGCAGGGCAGCAAGACAACCTGAATGACATGCTGCGCCAGAAATATCCCTCTTTGCTCATGGGTAAAAACCCAAGACTGATCAATGAATGGATACAAAATAGAATGTAAAGTAGTAGTAAATTAAATATGAAATAGTACATTTGAACACGCGGCGTAGGTCTACACAAGGCAGAGTTTAAAGGTTCTGGTTTGAAAAGAAAGCGCGGGCACACACACACACACACACACACTGGGCATGTATGTGTAGTCGCCGACGGTGAATAACGGCCCATCATTAATGACTTGAATGTCTCAAAGGAGCACTTTGAGGAAACGGCACCCAACAAGGCTCTGCAATACAACACGCATATTGTGTCCGGCCAGAACCCCTATGGTCTCTCGGTACACATTCACACTCATTCAGTATGTCTTAAATCCTTAATGACATTCATATCACAAATGCCAAACCTTGAGCACTTAAGTCTATCAATTGATTACAAAAACATCTTTAATGTTATCTTTTTTTTTTTTTTCAAACCAGCTGTACTGCGTATATGTAAACCAAGTATTAACATTGAACAAATGCAAACAGGAAGTAGGATTCACCAGTGTTTGAAGAGATGAGTGAGGTGGCTCAATAGGATTGCATTTCAATAAGGTCAGCTAACTGTACCTCACACTGAATAACGCCATGGATGATATTTAAAATGTTTCAAATGTTGCATTAACAGTTATTAAACCCTTTTTTTGTAATTACTATGAAATGTTTTTTTCATTTTAATTCCACATGGCTTAAATACACTCAATTGCACTCAAAATGTGATTTTCTATATTTAAAAAATCTATTAGTGGAGAGCACAGCTCTCAATGGTTGATAAAACCACTTTCACTATGGCAACCAAGGGGAATACTCGACATGCTGATATGCAGTTACTCCATTTAGAAAATCCCTTTCAAGGCTGGCCATTTTCACAAGGCAAAAACTATCGACTCATATTCACATCTACCAGGAACTCTTCACTAAGCTGAAATGCATGTTTTAAAATGATGGACGATGGTCCTTGACTTGCATTGTAAAGCTGTAGCATTGTTTTAACAAATAGAATAAATCACTCGGTAAGTATCTTAGCATGTGTCACCGTTTTAACTTCAGAAAGGTCTTCCAGTTGACCTTTCTCTGAACAGCCTCCACAGTTTTGCGGCAAGTCTTTTTGGCACCATGTAGATCCAAACGACCATGTGACCTTAGGGGGAGGGTCGGGATAGCCAGACGACCATTTGAACCATGTGACCTTAGGGGGAGGGTCGGGATAGCCAGGCAACCATGTGTCCTTAGATGGGAGGTCAGGGCAGCCAGACATCATTTCATTCCATTTGTGGATTACAAAGAAGTAAATAAATGTTTTGTTCAAACATGATTCAGAGCTTGACAGGTGTTCTTACTGGTGTGGTAGCCGTCATGGGTCATCCAGTCCCACTGGCGAAATAAAACATTAAAACAGCTAAAATGTGAATGAATAGAAAAATAATGAAATCAAATTCATGACAACAAGACATCAACTTGCTTATGTCATTAGCTTGCTTAGCAGGGCTTGGCCCAAATAAAAACAATTCACCAAACAACAAAAGTATAATTTAGTGAAGTATAAAGCTGGTGGACAAGCCAACTGGAAAGCACTGAAAGGTGCTCATTCCAGGTGTGAATGTATGTAAAGAATAATTCAATAAAAATTAAAACCTGATCCTTTTTAAAGAAAATAAGGTAAGGGAACATGATATAAAAGAAGGAAATGTAGAGCCTCAAACAAAGCAAAAACCAATACCAACCACAGACCCTACTCGGTTTGCTCTCAGAAACAACCTCCTAAAAACTAAACCATGGCTTCTTCAACGTTGATCTATGTCAAGGCGATAAGGAGGATGAAGAAGCCCCTACGCGTGAAGTACAACTTCTGATGCAAAGGTGATCCTCAGATTCTTCATCTGTAACTTGAGCCTGTCGCTGGTGTTGGACAGAAGCCAACTGAACATTTAACAGTCAGGAGAGAAAAAAACAACAAGGAATGTATCTGGAAGTTCTCCTGTCCCCCATAAGTCAGTAAAATTATGAGGTTCAGACAGAGCCTGGACACGGCTAGATCATGACACTACAGGGTCCATGGAGGGTCAGATGGCCATGGGGTCCTTCCTGGTGTACGTGCAGTCCCATGTGATCCCGTCCCCCAGGGGGGGGTGGCTGGAGGGCAGGAGCACCCGTGTCACCCAGTCACTAGAGAGAGGTGAGAAGACCCCGTGTTATGCTATTGATATAACATGTAATTCTGTGGAAGCCTTAACAATCAAGCCTCATTCCCCAGCGGTGTCATGGCACTGCTCTACCGTTTCACGTTACTACGATTTAAATAAATCAATCACTTTCGTGGAAATTTGCATTGGAGAAACTCACCTGGGCTTCTCCACACAAAACATGATCTTCCAGTTGGTTAGTGGGCCGTGGTGGTATGGGTTTCTGAAGACCTGCATTCAAAAAAGGGGAAAATAAATCAGCCAAGATACCAAAAAAAAGCTGGATGTCAGCATTATGATAGAGATATAGATATCCATCCATCCATCCATGACAAGATAGAGTGGCGTAGACAAAAAGATAGAGTAGTAAGAGTAGAATAGTATAGAATAGAATAGTAAGAGCCATAGCGAGATCGTTAGATCTATAGAGATTGTTGTATAAAAATATATTTAGAGGCACACAGAGGTAGAGAAAGCCAAATAGGCGATCACCCAAGTGGACGAGATGTACACTCGGTGACTCTCCAAGTTTAATGGATAGCCATCAGAGGATCACAACGGGCCACTGTATAATCATGCCTACGCGACTCGTACTGAACTGGCAGTTAACTGAAACGCGCCGGGACCAGGACGTCACCTTGCCGAGCTCCTTGAGCCGCCTGATCTCCTTGCGGTTGATGTGGCGCTCCACGCTGGTCTCCCCTCTGCTGATGAGGATGCCGTGCCAGAGGGTCAGCGCCCCCAGAGCTACCGCCACCGAGCTGTGAGGAGGACACATTACACCCCTGACCCGACTACACAACCACAACAGACTGTTATTTACCGCTTTGATTCAAAGAGACTAGGGCTGCGGATTACGATTATTTTCATGATTTTCCTCTGAATCATTTAGTCTATTAAATGTCACATAACAGCAGATGCCAATCACAAGGTCCCTGGCAAGTTTGCTTGCGTCATCAGACAAGCAGCTGAGAAAAACGTATAAATACAAGGTATAATCTACTTTTATAAAGATCCATGAACCAAATATTTGAAGTAAGGGATCAAAAATTGCGTTTCGGTCATGGGAGGGACCAGAGATGACCGGATGGGGATGCTATCCAATATTGGGGTCTCGAACCGAGTACCTTTTGGCTTAGAATCAGCACCCTATCCATTACGCTATTCTGTCATATTAAACATAGCCAATGACCCATTACTTCACTAGTTCTATAGTTTCTATCCGCTGTCTTGACTGGGCAAGCCGGTTGAACAGTGCAACTCTGGAGAGGGTAACATGTTAAAGAGAAAGTGTTAAGAGAGGAGACGTTTCCTGACCTGGTCAGCACCCAGAGAAACACAATAGCCTTGTGAGAGGTTGTTTCTCTGAAGGTGAAGGATGGAGGGGAGGGCTTGAATAATTCCTGCAAATAAAAAAAGTTAAAGAGGTAAGCAAATTGCATACAACAGCGTTAATAATCTATGTACTTACATCCACATTTAGAATGATTGTTTATTCCCAGTGCGTTACAAGACTTTGTGTGGAATAAGTCCTAACCACAACCATTTAACTCAACTCAATAAAAAGGTCAGCTTAACAATGCTTTAGGTCCCATATTCAAATGGATGGAACACAACTCCTGGGCACAAAACAACGGTAGGACCCGGAAAATCTCCAAACAGCCAATTCAATGGGTACTCCAGGTTATGTGTTTACCATCTGGCCATCAATCAATGTTTAGATGAGCCCACTTTCCTGAACTATGGTGAACAGGAGACCAGCAAACAGATACTAGCTGCAGTCTCCCGTTTCACTTGCTGCCGTTGGCCATCTGAGCTTGTGCTGTTGATCTCCCTTTTTAATCGCTCTACACATCTCCCCGACTCTCCCCCTCACACTCTACCCCTCGCCACCCCTTAAAGGTAAAACCTAATATAGAGGCACACCGCTAATTGAGCCTTAACAAACCACCCCGCCTCCCACCACCACACCACATGTTTTGTGTCGTCTGGAATGCAGAGATATTCATCACCTTCAGCACTTTGTATTCGCCATTTTCCATTCTGCATTGTCGCTGATGTTAGTAGCTGAGTGTGTGTGTGTGTGTGTGTGTGTGTGTGTGTGTGTGTGTGTGTGTGTGTGTGTGTGTGTGTGTGTGTGTG
>JAOPUA010000072.1:8923482-8937894 GCA_027122455.1 Trisopterus luscus
GTGTGTGTGTGTGTGTGTGTGTGTGTGTGTGCGCGTGCGTGCGTGCGTGCGTGTGTGTGTGGTGTATTTTATACAGTAGGCCCATATCCTAGAAGCACATCACATCTGAATCAAACTACGTTTCTGTCTTTGCATGTAGGGCAAGGCACAGACAGACCAGTTTGTTTAACGGGTAGTTGCAGTAAGCTTACTGCGTATACCATAAATGTATAAAAAATAATTGTAGGTGCATGAGCATCATCTTTATGATAATCGTCTTCATAAGCCATTCAGAGCTACCGGGTAGCAGTAGATTATCCCATTTATTAGTGAAACCCGAAAGATGTGTTGAATAAACAATGAACATAAAAAGAGAAAATAACCACATGAATTCAAAACGATGATTCATCTTAAAAAGCAACATACAGTACAGGGGGAAAGGGATGGGGGGGGGTAAAAAGGGCACTGGAATATAAAAATGTGTCGGACATCAAGGGAAGAGATATAATTAAAAAAAGGCATAAGCCATTGCCTGTTCTATCTGGGGTGATGGCATGGGCACTGGTCTGTCCGTCAAATTGTCTGTGCATGCAGACCAGGAAACATCTGCCTGTCGTTTCACATCCACTTGTTAGACAGGTCATTCCATATTGAGTAAAACACACGCAAGCGCATTTGTAGAATGAATGAGCCCATTGGTTCCTTTGGAAGGTCTTTATCTGCTTTGGCAAGGCAAGGTTTCTGTCTGGCTTGCTGAAAAATATCTTATTTTGGATATTCTCCAATCGATAAAAGTTGTTTTTATTGCCTTTTAGAGTCCAAATGAACTGCAATTCTAATAAGTCATGGTTGGCTTGTACATATTGGATATCAGTGCCCTATTATTTTGCTTTGAACGGCTACATTTACATCTAATTTACAAGCATACACACACACACTCACACACACACACACCCCAGGAGCAACAACACAAGACTGCAATTCTTAGTTTATGAAACGTTCATACTTTCAATGCCATGCTCACAAGGGCATGGTTATGTAATAAAAGAAACTCAGTGCACTGCAAGATAAATTAAACTCCCCTCCCACAAATAACTATAAATACATCAAAATGATTTCTCAGATCCAGCAGTCATGTCCAACCCTAATAAAGACGCTTAAGAAAGGGAGGAGCCAGGAGCAATAATACAATTCAGCAGATAACGCAGTTTGACCAGACAGACAAAAAAGGAGGGCTGAAAGTAAGGCAAAAAGAGTAAAAGGCAAATAGGGTCTGTCTGCCTGTTCTACATCCTCGAATGCCGATGAGGTTGAGGGAGCGATGCCGATAAAAGTGAGTGGATCACGAAGCAATGCATGCTTGAGTGATGACCTGTAATAGCACTGTGGGGAAGACTGGAGAGGAAGCCTCCTAATATTTCAATCTCTGCCTCCCTCTCTCTTTCTCCTTTTCCTTTTTTTTCTTTTCTCTGAGGGTTCCGCTCGGCAACCATGGAATTACCTCATTTCCTGCTTCTCAGTGTAAATACACTTCTTTCTGCGCTCCCAAAGAGCCAAGAGGAAGGGCTTCCAATTCAAGGGTCAGTGGGTCATAGAGTACACCGAGGTATGGAACTCCTGCCTTCACACACACACATCATCTCATCCATACTCAAAAGCGATTTGGGAAAAATGGATGCAACTGGAGAATCACAAAGGCATATCGATTAATGAATGACGGTCGATGAGATCCAACTCAATTAGTATTATAGATCAATCCTTGCAATTTCCAAATCGATGAATGAGGCAGTACTACTTTGTTCGAAGAATAAACACCCAAACACAGGCACAGTCCCTTTTATGTGACTTAATTGAGTGCATTCCATAAAAATTTCAGCCACGAAATTGAATGATATGATTTCTTCTAAAAGTGAACCCTTCTGTGAGGGAATTATTCATTTAAACATAACATGTTTGATGATATCAGGTAACCGTTTGTGGCGTGTGTATCATAGCGTTGCAGTATCTGTATGTACAGCAGCCATCTGTTGTGGCCGGGTGGAAAGGAAGCATTGGGCGGAGTAGTCGGGAGGGTGGAGGCGGTATCCCAGGAGGAATGGATCCAAAGCAAACGACCGCTGTCATGGTGGACCACAAATGGACCGGGGAAAGGAAGTGATTTAGCTGTTTTGCGGAGCTAGTTTAGTAAGCATTTTGTCTGCAAGGCCTGCAGCACAGCGAGGAGGGGAAAGCAGTTGTCATCAGGTGTTAAAATCCCAATATACTTTCTGGTTTCCGCTTTGGGGGCATAACCACTTCAACATCATAGCTTTTTTGATAGATGTTTTTGTCCAGAGCAAGCACACTAACCGGCCTGACCAGCAGGCTGCTGGGAAAGGGTGTCTCATGTAAAATGGGAAATGAAAAATGTTTGAGGCAAGCTAATAATCCTAGTTTATGGGAAAGGGGATACTGTTTGTGTATTTATTAAGTAATTTCACTGCTGTCTTTTAAACTGTAAACCGTACTATGTATTTTCACAATAAATAAAACCAAACAGTTTTGTGTGTGTGTGAGTGTGTGTGTGTCTCATATTAAAAGAAGGGAAATAAAATAACCATTCGTTCCTGTGGATCTTGTTTCCCCAAAATTGAACTCTTTCACATTTGGTGTCTGTAACAAAAATGCACAAAACATAATAATTAAAAGAACAGGGGAACAAACACTCGCGTATCCAACTGCTAGGTATACAGACTGCAGATCACTGGCTTTGCAATCTCTCGGCTGGGATCAAAAGGGTGTGTGATGGACGGTGCATGCATGCGTGCATGAGTGCGTGTGAGTAACTACAAGCGCACCTGGCTTGAGGCATCTCGTGAGGACCAAGGAAAACACAAAAAACTCCAATCTGAAATTCCATGCTATGGTCCTCATTTGAGATGTGAATGTCAGTTTGGACATGCTAAAGGAAATTTGTTTTGTATGATGAATGTCAATATTGACATTCTTGTGGAATGCAGTGTTCTATAATGTGGTGAATGTTTTACCCCCTGGTCTTAAACACTCACAGTCAGATGTGTTTAATTTAGTTTAAAGCTGGGGCCCTTGCACACAGCTTTGGAAACATTATTTGCCTTTGGGGAAAACTCCCACCACTACTATTAAAAAAAAGCATATGTTAGCATATTATATCACAAGATCAGCACTTCATTATGTCTTTGCTAGCATCTGTCGGTAACACAAACAGAGCCATGTTGACGCATGGCCTGTTCATTGCAAGATCCATGTCTTGTGTTAATATTAATCCAGCAGCGCTTGTCAATATCCAATTTCCTCTCTACAAACATCCCAGGCCCCAACCCACCACTGCACAGATGTGACACCCAATTGGAGTCAGACCAAAGGTTCCTCTTGGTTCAACTGGACAACACAAGAGAAGCACAATAAACACATCCTCCTGTGATGTACGGCCCTCGGCTAACTCGGACCAGATGTCTCCACGCCGGGTCTAGACGGGCCCTCAGCCGGGATGGGGCGGGGACTCCAAAAGGACTGGTTGACAAGTTGTCTTGTCCCGCTGTAATGGTTTTGATATGTTTCGGGAAGTGTGTTTGGTTGCATTGGATTTCATTAACCATATTCCTGCATTCATCAAAGAATGGAAATGTAATAAAACATATCTACGATCTAACATCTGAACTAACCTTCTCTTTTTTTACTCTTCATGCCAGTTGTCAGCTTGTGCAAGCTTGTGAAGTATTTCTTTAGTTGCTCAAAAGTGATTATTCTTGGAATAGCTTAGCCTCACTGGCTCACTTTGATATAAAGTGTCTGTTAAATGACTTAATGTGGAGTGAATGACTTAAAATGACACAACACAAACTAACAATCCGCACACTTGAACAAAGCTTAGAGGGGGTTGCATTGATTTGGAATTGCATTCTCTTTTAACAATAACAGGGTTTCCAACCATATGGCCCAGTTAATAACATCACACACAGTAGTTCTAAGTCAGGTCAACTGTAGTTTAGGACTGCGTGTGAATGCATAGTGGAGGGACGGGCAGCACTGAGGGAACAGACTGTAGGTGACTGCAGCTGTGTTGTGCTGCTGCACTATGGAAAGGATATGTGGATTAGGGAAGGAGTGGGGCATGGGAAGGAAGAGCTCCAGGGCAGAGCCCCTGTCCAGTAAACATTCTGCCCCATGCCAGATCCTGAGTAACATATATGCAATACAACACACACATCTTCAGACTGACGCGCGTGTTCAGAGTGCATCTACAAAACACACAATGTCATGTATTATTGTAGAATTGTAGTGTGTGTGTGTGTGTGTGTGTGCGTGTGCGTGTGCGTGTGCGTGTGCGTGTGCGTGTGCGTGTGCGTGTGCGTGTGTGTGTGTGTGTGTGTGTGTGTGTGTGTGTGTGTGTGTGAAATATATACAAGCACAGACAGACAAACAGACAGACAGTCAGTCAGCCAGATAGAGAAGTAAGGGAAGAGTTAAATGCTCAGTAGGTAAGGAGGGGGAAAGTCGTGTTGAGCGTGCACGTGCGCCCCAAGCTGCAGGACACTCCCACACTTGGCTGTCTGTCTCCCCCCTTATTCCTCCTGGTGTCAAGGCGCTTCACACATTCATGGCAGTGAGCCACTCAGTGGACACACGTATGCAGTCGCTTGAAGCCTCTGGATTATTCAGAGAACTATTGAGAAAAGTCGGATTTATATCATCAGAGCAGGAGACTTGTAGAGGGTCGCTTCCAAAGTGTTTGGTGAACGATATCATGATGCGGGTACCGTACTTTTCTGATTTGCAACATTGTGGCAAGAGATGAGGAATAACCACCCGTCCTTTTAACCAGTAAGTTTTTTTTTTGTTTTTTTTTCTGCAATCTGGCGAATTGGTTTTCAACGCCAACTGTGTAATCCTATCATTAGAGGTTTTCAAACAGGCGGTATGCACCCTCATTTTACATGTATGCATTTAAATAAGTGGCGCTAATTAAGCGCCCGTAATGTGCAACGGCGCTGGTCAGACTAAGCAGACTAAAAAGAATTACGCGTCGTTGGTCGCTGAGTGATAACTGCCAGTCATGCGTCAGTGTTTTTTTTAATAGTAGGCTACGCATCTTCGGTGTCATAATTAGACCAGACTGTTTACCCAAGTCCCAGCTCCCGTTTCACCGAGGTGTTCTATAATGTTGGCTCACGCTCTCCAGGGAATCTGACAGTTCCCTACATATAGGATGACAACCGTCCTCGTGTCCTACTGCACGGAATGCATTCACTAACATAGCGGCCATGGCAGATGTAATATCTTACTAAATGCTTATCCATGTGTAGCCTATGCCTGAAAGCTATGCTGTTTAAATGTCAAGTATTTGATGTGACTTAACCCAACTCGTTGGTCTTCTGTACCACAGCAATGTGAAATACTTTAAAATGTAGTAGTTGGTCAAACAAAGATGGCCTGTGTGATTGTTTAGCCATTTACATTAGGCTATAAGCTTCATTCTCACAATAATATTAACCCTTCATAATGGTATGTAGGCCTATGAGGCAAGTGAGTGGAAACTGTATGTTCATGTACGGTTGCTCATATTTGTTTGAATTATTTTTTATTTCAGCCTAGCTGCTCTCCCACGATTGCCAGAGAACGTCCATCCCCCTTCAAGATGGCGCACCTTTTCCTCGCGAGCACGATCCCCGTGTCAGGCGATGACCCGCACGCCTCCAAAGGCGCCCCCAAACCCCCCAAGAGCTCCATGAAAACGCCTTCCTCGTCCACGGCGCCCGTGGACTCGAAGACGACGACGACGACGACGGCGGCCGCATCTGCGGTGGCCGCGCCATCCAAGAAGGACAACATGAAGGTCATTGTGACCACCGTACCGCTTATCAACGAGCTCCAGCTGACGGCCGCCACGGGGGGCGCCGAGATGTCGTGCTACCGCTGCACGGTGCCCTTCGGCGTGGTGGTGCTCATCGCCGGCGTGGTGGTGACGGCCGTGGCGTACGCCTTCAACTCGCACGGCTCCACCATCTCGGTGCTGGGCCTGGTGCTGCTGTCGGCCGGGCTGGGCCTGCTGGGCTCCAGCGCCGTGTGCTGGAGGCTGAGGCGCAGGAAGAAGAACAGGGACAAGCGGAGGGAGAGCCAGACTGCACTGGTGTTCAACCACGATGCCTTCCTGGCCTGATCCCCAGGCGCAGCGCAACTTGGGGCGACTTCCGGGGGCCAGTCAAGGGTTGGGGTGTGGAACTGGAAACCACCCCAACCCTCCCAACTCCCCCCCTCTCCCTGCATCATAATTCAATGTCCCTTTTTGGTGACCTTTGAAACAGGCCCCCGACCAGTTTGAATTGTTTCAGGATGGATTGAGGCAGGAACTGTAACATTGTAGTGAATGTAATCGAATCAACAGATTGAAGACTGAAGGCGATCATGACACACATGGAGCCCTCACAGCTCACTGTCCCTCCTCTATAAACTGTAGGAAGTTAAAAGGACATGGACCGAGCTATTTGTACTTTAGTTGACAAGCAGGGATCGTGTGATGGACCCGAGGATTGTAACAGCAGAAAGACTCAAAACAATGGATGATTGAGGAAAGAACAAACAACAGCTGAAGTAAATCATGGTTATGATAGGACCAGGAAATTTGAATGAAAATTCGCACAGCATTTTCTACATTATAAATCAAGAATCCAACCTAGAGAGCCCAAAACAATAACTAATACGTCAATAATTGGAATACTTAATGTCCACTATTATTTCATGGCTTGTGTTATAATAATCTTTAGGACATATTTCATTATACATGATGTAGCTAGCTTGTCATCCTTGTAGACCTTATTTAGATTTAAAAAGTTGTGATTTAAGACCAAAGTAGTAAAATAATTGACTGAACTGAACAACAATACATACAAACAATGTTCTAGACATTTGGCTACCACTGTATTCCTGGGACAATGGGCAATGAATGTCTCGATCTTTTTCTTCTTCCAGTAATGCTTTTGTTTGAGACATAGAGTTCTTATGGAAGTCCTTCACTTATGTTCATTGGCAAACCTTTTTCAACTAGAAGAAACAGTCCTTCTCATTGAATGGTTTGGAAAGGTCAGGAGTTGGGGCCTTCCCAGCCCACCGGAATTCTAGTGCTCGTATCCTTAACAACTGAATTGTTTAAACACTGCGACACTGCTGAGGGTAAGATGCATTAACAAGGAATTCCTGCCAGTGTTTATGTGACTCAGTGCTGCTAAATGGTAGATTTGTCTACTTATCTTTAATAGGTACTTTATTATTGTGTAGCTGTGTAGCTATTTTTCCTAAACTCTGAGACAAAGGACTTTTCAGTCTCTGCTGATCTGAAGTCTGACATGCATGTGTATGATTGTAACTCTAGTGCACTATGTTCAATGGTGATAACCAACAAATAAACATATTCCATGCTGTATACACCATATTCAAACTTTAGTGTCAAGAATAACCTACAAACTATCTCCTTCTTAATCTTGGTAGAAATTAAATGTCTATCGAAAGCTACAATTACACCCTTCTCTCCTGAGGGCATACACCATCATCTTTCCCTAGTGCTATTTATTGCAAGTCTCTGTAAATCTTTTTGTATAATTTCCGTTCTAATAAATCCATGATACTTAAGTGCCCGTGATTGAGGGTGAATTTCATACTGATGTGGCTGTTGATACCGTCTTTCTAAAACCGGTTGAAGAGTATCGGAAAGACACAGCGGAAAGTTGCTCACTTGGAGTGAGGGTGTGTTTGTGTTCTGCGTTGCCTAGCGATCCACCATGACAGTGGGCCAACTAATACATTAGCCCCCGTGGTAGCGTCATTTGTCGGGGTGGCGCGGGGGTGCACTGGTCCCAACAACTTGTCACTTCAGGAGTGCTAACTTTATCTCCCCTGGAATGGAGCATCCCAAGAATGTCACACAGAAAGAGAGAGGGACACGGTGGGAGAGGGACACATTGAGAGAGAGGGACACAGAAAGAGTCAGAGACACAGTGAGAGAGGGACACATTGAGAAGAAAGGAAAGGCGAAATAGGTGGAGATGGGGTGGGAGACGGGAGAGGAGAGACAAGAAGAGAGAGAAGGAGAGGAGTGAGGAGAGAGAAGGAGAGGAGTGAGGAGAGCGTAGGAGTGAGGGAACCAAAAAGCATCAACGAGTGGGTGGAAGAGGTTAACACATCAAAAAGGGTAGCGATAAATGAAGACAGAAAAACAAGGACGAGGACGAGAAAAAAAAATGTTTTTGCGACGGTTGCATCACCAGATCCGTCGCTCTCTTTGACACGACCCAGAGCGTGAGGCAGACCAGAGGCTAAAATAGACACGGGACTACGGGCCATAACCACACAGACAACACAGACGGCAACCAGTAGCAACCGCCCTCTCATGGTATTATTATCATCGTCATCCACGACCCTCGTTCCGCGGCCTGAGTGCACGCGGTAGTTAGTGCACTCAGTCTTGACTGAAGTTGTCCTGTAATTTGATTTCACTTTTTACTTTTAACTTCTTGAAGGAAGTTTTCCATGCTTTTCCTTGGTTTGTACAAGATGTCAGGTTGTGCTTTGATCGCTTTACAATTTTCAAAGATGCAATTATTTAGCATTGAATGTATTCGACTTTAAAGACACTGTGCAATGCAAATAATGCCGATCACAAATAATTCCACTATTACAATGGGAGTGGTTTAGGATCTGCTTATTGTTTATGTTGTTTAAGAACTTATGTCTACACATAATCACCTGTACAGCTGTTTCGTGAAGAAGCGGTTTATCACCCATTTTATATCTGGAAATAGTGATGACGTCACTGTCCATCTGTGACCGTGAGAAGAGGAAGGGGTCAGGGGTGGAGGGCAGGGAGGGGTTCATTTGAAGGGAGAGGTGTAAGGGTTAAGTGTTATGGCGAGAGGAGGGGACGGGGTTAGGAGTGGAAGTCCCCGTTCCACAGCAAACCCTCTTTTTCCTGGCACCGAGAAACCTCCCCGTATCCGATCCTGGAGCCCGGAGGTGTAGCACAGTGGCATTTTGGTCACCTTCTCTCCCTCCTTTAGATCATTTTCTCTCCTGTGTGACCTCCGCCAACCATACCCCACCCTCCGCCTTCCACCTCCTCCCTTCCCCTTACTTACACGCCCTGACAAAAGACTGGTTCGGAAAGGACTCGACACGCAATGTAACAGAGAGATGTGGGAACTGGGAGCTGGGACTGTTACAGGGAGCATGACCTCGGTGGGGGTTTGATGGGAATGTGGGGGAAGCTGGGGGTCTGTCTGTGACTACACACCCCAAAAACTCTGACCGGTTCCCCCAGGTCCCGGGCCGGTGGCCCCCAGAAGCCTGCAGTCAGCACGGCCACTGTTTCTGTTCCTTGTGGCTCTCAAAGAATATGTCCTGGTTCAGTGTTGGGAATAGCCTTTTGTTGGGTTCATCGTTTGTTTGAGTATTATATAATAATCCTGCAAGTGGACCCTGCAGAGATTCAGCGGCTGCTAATTGCTTCATGGGCCTTATTCACCTTGCGGGCCTCCGCATTCAGTTCCCCCATCCAGCCTGCTTAGAACCAAGATGGCCACTTGCCATTGAAGTGCTGTTCTTTTGTATTGTGATGACGGGATAGGAAAGATGATTATGATAGCTTTGTTAGAAGTAACTGAGGGCCCAGTCATCGAGCATAGTTAAAATCCAAGCTTGGTTTAAAAAAACAACCACAAAAGATAGAGAACTCCTATTCATTTGGAGTGTTTTAGCATATCAAAGACACATGAAATGGAACAGTCAACTTATGTTGTTTATGTATGTGACAATTCAATGGGCGGAGGTTCAAACCTTTTTTTAATTGAACTGGGAGGCATTAAGTTGTGACGAGCCCCATCAGATTTTTTACAACAGCTAAACTTGAATCAAATTTTCATTCAACACACTCATTCACATCTGAATACAATTTCCCCTCAAACATTTCAAAGCTATGCGTTTCTTCTTAGATCTTGGGGTAACATGAAGCACATGACTTGATGTTCGAACAAAAAAAAAAAAATCTAAGAGTTTCCAATATGATCTGAAGAGAAACGAAAAAACCCAAACGGCTTTGAATGTGAGTGACTCATAAAAAACATTTTGTGCACGTGTCTCCCTCCCACATGCATCTGGGCTTCAGCGCACAAACACGGCTGGCTCCGATGTGTCTACAGGGGGACCGATCTTCCGATAAGCGACTGGCGAGGCCCCTCCTGTCTGCTGTTGGCCCCCACACACTACCTTCTCATCTGGTACCCACCTAGCAGCTACTGTGCCGGCACTAACAACAATGGCAGCGGGGCACAGCTAGTCCCACTTGAGCAGGCGAGGCACTTCCTCTCCATGGCTACGACAAAGCTTTCTCTTTTCTTTGTTGACATTCTTTTTTCTTTTTTTTTGCATTGTGCATCGCTCGCTTTTATTTGTTCATGTGTGGATGGATTTAAAAGGTGGCTGATATGCCAAAAAAATGAAAGTGTGCTCACTATGATGTAGGTCCTCTGGTTATTGCAGCGGGCGCTAGGGTGGAGCGGGCGTAGCGCGAAGTTTGGCCGAATGAAGGAAGTTCACATTGTGTTCATACAGAATGGACGCCACAATAAAACAGGGGCACTGCCATTTGAGCTGAGGATCAGTCATAGTGATAAGAGCGTTCTGCCATCTGTTAGAGTTGACACACAGCCTTGACAATCAAACTAAACATATGCCAACTTCACCTTTCAAATCAAAAATAGGTGACCTTCCCGAGCAATAAGGCAGTACGTCAATAAGAAATAAGCAATACGTAATAATACAATACTCTGATTGTTTCTTCCAGGTGTCTATCTAGGAAAGTCTCTTAATAAAATAAACACTCAATTAGTGTTTGCAACTTGTCAGTCTTCAGGCTTCATGCATAAGCTAGTAGTGCTCTCCTTCACCGTTTAAGATAAGCTTTTTCATTCATTCTTTATAAAAAAAATCTGTCTTTCAGGCTTAAGCTCTAGCCTCTCCCTCTCATTAATAATTGCCTGAAAAGCTTAAACAGATGGAAGAGAAGTGTGTTGTTTGACTATCACTTTATTCGTGATAGGAGGGCCTTTATTCACCTGTGTATATATATATATATATATATGTATATATATAAATATACACATATACACCAATGTGGCCACACATACAAACTCGAAACATTTGAATGAATAGGTTATAACAATCCCTGATTTAAAAGTCAGGTGTGGTCAGCTGAAAGGTGTCGGGTTCAATCCGCAAGCTTCCAATCGGGATCCTTGAGCTAAACACATAACCCCTTTATCTGGTTGTTAATGATGTGTTACAAATATAACTTCTAATATCCAATTACTATTATAAACAGTACAAAGCAGTACACACGATTGTACATATAAAGCGTTCTGGGGAAATTCCTGGGGCTCAAACCTGAGCAGTTTGGTTGGTCAGATATACAGACATGTGAGCCCTGGAACCGTTGGCAGGTCGTTTCAGCCTTTTTGGGTCCTCTCACTCCTAGCTGGGACATCCGCCTTGCGGTATTTGTGAAGACTGTTATTTTTACACCCCTCCGTCTGGTCCTCACTCGTCAGTCTGCGCTCGAGGATAGTACAGAGGTGCCTCAGACTAGTATATCCGGATTCTGTCATTTGTTCTCAGTGCCTGGTCATTCTCTTTTCATTTGGGTCGCATTTCATCTGGACAAAGAGAGGGGTTAAGTGGATTACAGACTGGAGCGCAGAGTTACATGGTTTCTATTTTTCAGCATCATCTCATTTGTTAATGTTTTTGCCTTCCACCGTAGGATTGTCAACCACCACAAAAATACTACTATTACTACCAGACCAGCAACCACACTGTCACTAGTTCTCAAGAGATATGCTAAATTCGAGTTGGAGCAATATTGTGGGTGTGCTTGATCATACCCACACACAATATCACCAAATCATCAAATACCCTGAGATCAACAAAAAAAAACATGAGATAAGAACAAATTCAATTACACAATACCCACACTATGCATTGCATTCAAGTTGGAAGCCTGCTAAACAACTACTTTTTAGATGTAACCCTTCTTAAAAATCACCCCATAATGACCATTACTATGATACATTTATGAATGTGTGTCTGTGTGTGGCTAATACAAACGGCCCCCCTCCCCCTGGTAGAGTGTCAGCACTCGGAATGGGATTATAATCACAGGTGTCGCCCCTATTAGTCTAAACAGAATGGATTAGAATGGATTCAATTATTTAGATGGGAAATGGCAAATCTCAACACTGTTTGTATATCCTATTTTATATTTATTACTACGATGTGACATCATCAGACCAAATCAATCAACAGATTCAGTTTTCCTAAGTAGGTTTACACGTTGAGCATACTAGAGACGAGGGTAATAGGTGGAAAGTATTCAAAGCATCATGTTTAATATTTATTGTAGCCCGGGCCTTACTGCGTCTAGTTACCATTTATGATTCGGAAATTACCTGACACTTGTATCAAAGGGACTCACATTGTATTTAGATAGGTAAGTGTTAGGCATCGTGCTCAAGGATGACTACAGGCACTGTGGCCATTGCCGATCTTTTGGCTAGGAGTCAAACAGCCCAGCCGCTGCCCACTACACTATCCTGACCCCCAGCGACAGAAATAGCTTGGTCAATGAGTTTGATGGCCAGGGCAAGTGTTAGCCAAAAAGCAGCTTAGATATTTTTTTTGTGTGACCTTTGGTGGAAGATTTCCATTTTATAATCTCTGGTTATCGTCATGAGGGCTTTAGAAATGGCTGCCGTCTGTGGCTGTGCCCGGCAGTCTTTAGCCGTTGTAAACACAATGAAAACAGCACACAAACATATGTCATACACATTGTCGTACACATATCAATTTGTACACACAAAAAGAGGCAGATGTAACATACGGTACACAAGAACAGAGGCAACAAGACAAAACAGCATGCGCACACACACACACAAACACGCACACACACATGTGCCTGGGATCAATGGGTGGCTGGAAAGGCTTTAGTCAGACATAAATCAAGGATCTACTCCTCCTATTGTGCTAAGACGCCTGACATATGGTCTCAATGGAGGGACCTGGCTCCCTTCCTGTCACTAATGAAATCCATGTGGTGTATTACAAAATGCGCATCATTGTGCAAGGGAAAGCCACGGCAACCAAACAACAAGGTCAAACCCTGGTCGCGTTGAGGAAGAGAGTGGGAAATACGCAATAGAACCAGAGATAGGTGAAGGAGGAGGAGGAAGAGGAAAAGGAGGACGAGGAGAAGGAAAAGGAGGAGGAGGATGAGGAAGAGGAAGAGGATTCATGGACTCCTTTATTGTTATTCTTATATAGGCTAGGGGTGTGAATATGCTACCATGTATTCTTCCATGCTATCGGACTGCTGACTTTAAAACCCTTAAAATGAACACATTCAAAGACAAGCTGTGTTATCCGACGTACATGCTTTTAATCTAATTTAATTTCAAATCTAAAACTAATCACCTACTGTGACATAATATTACGGTTATTTAATACAAATGACATGATTCCCCAAATCCTGAAAGTGACGCTGATGGCAAGCTGATAGGCCTGCATGACGTTTGTGTGTGTGTGTGTGTGTGTGTGTGACGTGTGTGTGTGTGTATGTCTGTGTGTATGTGTGTGTGTGTGTGTGTGTGTGTGTGTGTGTGTGTGTGTGAATGGGTGTCTGTGTGTGATGGCGCACAGATTTATGAATTCACATCCTCCATTTTGCTGTGCATAATTTTGCCTACTCCAACCTGCCACTCGATGTTCAGTTGGTAAAATTAAAATGGAAGCTTAAGTTATTAAACTGAGCAGCTTTGGTCATTGGCTGCAGAAATTCAAGGTTGGAGGAGCAGTGCGGATTAACATCCTTTGAGCACAAAGCCTTCATATCCATCCCAGCCTGCTGTCTCTCTCTGTCTCTCACCGTCTCTCTCTCTCTCTCTCTCTCTCTCTCTCTCTCTACTGGCTGTCACTCACTGATGCTCTTTGCTGATCCTCTCATTTCATTTCTCTGTGATGCCATTCTCTGTTTGCCTCCCTCTCCCCCTCTCTCTCTCCCACGCTCTGCCCAACCCAGCTGTCTTTGCCTTGTCCACTGTTACTGACATCATCACCGGACAGTCATCATCTGCTCCTACTCTGATTCCCCACGCGGCCTCAACCCTCCATCACTACTACAACTCTCTCTCTTTCTCCCTCTCACTCTACCTCCCTCCCCATCTCCCTCTCTGTGGTCTTTCTACCTCTCCTCCGTTGCCTGACCCCTTCCACCCTCCCCCCGGCGCTTGATGCGGGAGGGTGGCGGCGCTGCCCCGGGCCCGCCGCGGGGGGGGGGGGGGGGGGGGGGGGGGGGGGGGGGGGGGGGCGGGGGGGGGG
>JAOPUA010000072.1:8974048-8984706 GCA_027122455.1 Trisopterus luscus
TGTGTGTGTGTGTGTGTGTGTGTGTGTGTGTGTGTGTGTGTGTGTGTGTGTGTGTGTGTGTGTGTGTTTGTGTGTCATGTCGGGCTGGAGGAGTCAATCAATTGATTAGTCGATGGACATATCAAATCAAATTATTATAGTCATGTAAGTACAAACAAACAAACATTTTCTGCTTGAAGGTATAATTAAAAATAAAAATAATAATAACAAAATACATGTTTAATTGATGCCACTGGGAAGTAGCATGTTATGTGTTGTCTGTTGTTTCGTAAGTCGTTCACGTCACCACCATTGTTGGTGAAACTCAATCAGACACGACTCCCTGAACAGAAATCATGTTCAGGGACAAGATATTAGAATACCTGTGTGTGTGTATATTTAATTAAAATGTTGAGGTAGCCCAGCTATTATTATTGGTCCAAACAACCACAAATAACTTTATGAGCATGTTGAATGTAATGTTGTAATGTTATAATGTTACCACGCATATTAACTTGGTGGCTTGGCGTGAGCCTCTTCTCATAAAAACATATAGCAGTAAGTCATATTGATATTGAAATATTATATCAATACAATTGGTCTCCCATGGATAACAGTTTATTATGGGTCCTCAGCATTTAGGGGGCAAAGGGAATATGATGCCATTAACAGGCTACCAAAATAAACCCAAACAGTTTATCTAGGATAAAACTACGGATTTGGTGAAGTACACAACTCTAAGATATTTAAATGCAGAAATGCTTAATAACATACCTTTAATGTTGCATTTAAGGAATAGAAGTTTTATTTTTTTCTTCGCTGCTTGTCAGACAAAGAAAGCACATTTAAGACATCACTATGGTAACTTGTGATGGCATTTGCTGTAATAATGCTATTTTATAGACAAAATTATTTATTGATGAATAATTCTAATAATAAATAATCGTTATAATAATCAACAATGATACTAATCGTTAGTTAGATGCAGCGTGTGTACACAAGTGTACACAATCGTCTCTATGTACCTGTACCATGCTGTGTATGCATGTATGTATGTAGTATGTTTGTATGTGTGTGTGTGTGTATCTGTGGCTTTTTGGCTAGGCCATTACACAACTGGTTCGGTGACAAACATACTTATGCAACATACAATTACATACCAAGCTGTATTTATTTTGGTACCATTGTGTAATCTTATACGTTTTTAATTGAGTGTGAGTGATCCACGTCGTTGGCTCGTAAAAGCCGCACTTACAGAACTAGAGCAGGATGGGCTCTGCTCATCACGCTGAAAGTGATGCTGCATAAGAGCCCCTTGAACGAACAAGGATTACCTGACTTGCGTAACAAGCCGGCCTATGCATACAATAGCGGCCACAAGCGTCATTTTGAACTGGCTAGTGTCTTTCGTTTTTCGACATTCAAACGCATTTGTGGTCCTTTTATCAATTTGATGCAATATGAATCATCCTCTGGACTAAACACATATTGTGTGACGTATTGTGATCCACAATGACAGCAAAGCACTCTTCCATGAACAACAAACAAGCAGGGTCTTGTTTCTAGTGGACTCTATCAGGGGGAGACAAAGCTCTTCCAAAAGACTTCAGAGGAAGATCTTTATTTGCGACGTTTACATCTAGAGGAAGGGGTTACTTGTTATACAACTCGCCACAGGAAGAGTCCACGCTGTGATCACCTTACACATGATGCACGAACAGTAAACACGCAGCTGTCTCAGAAGCCACACTGATGTCAAAAAAGTGCAAGCCTTGTTATGACCAAACTGCAGCTCCTTTGATAATAAAATAAATATGTAGGTATTTTCAGATGCGTTATTTCAATTTGCATAACGCAGTCAAATTCGACGGATAGATGGTGTTCGTTTTCTGAACCACAGCATAAAAAGGTTTTATTCGATTTTGGCTAGATTAGAATGGATATTTTACATGAGATATGATTTTTATGCAATCAACAGACACCAGCAAGTTATAGAGTAACCGTCACCTTTTAACAGCAATCTGTGCATTACTGTGTGTGAAATCAAATGATTCATGCCGTTTACACGCTATAGTTGTCAATATGAAAGGCGTATCCAAGCAACACTGCCGCACGCGCACACACGCACACACACACACACACACACACACACACACACACACAAACACTGACACCAGGGCTTCAATTAAGAATTTGATTGACCTACTTCTTCTTTATTTTTTCTTTTGCCCCCATGCTCTTCCTCCTTCTCTCCTAATATCCTTGAATTGATAACAGAACATCTATTTGTTCCTCATCATGTAAATTTATCATGAGCCACTTTCACCATTTTCACTGCACTTTCAACCTCCTTTATTTCTTGGATCTTTAGACGAAAAAGCATTCTGAGCACATCGAAAGAAGGCTCCGTCGATCAGAAAGTCAAAACTTTGCATAATCTATGCGAGTTGAAACATATTTTGTTGTACATCTATTCTAAATCCTATTAGGGGTTTCTTTATTATCTAAGTGAGTTGTGTGTGCAGTCAATTGCGATCACAGACATGACACAACTGGAAGAATCTTCTTTGGGGCTCTAGAGACCAAAGCCCCATAACACACTTCATACAACTTCAACTTCAACTTCATATTCATATTTGTAACAACAATTCCATATAATCATCATGTTGTTTTACAGCAATGCTGTATCATACAATACTCTTACTTGTTGTCGGCCTCGAGCTATCCTTAGCCTGCTGCTAACCAGTGTGAAGCATGTGCGACGCTACCTTTACCATTAGGTCCTGAGACAAACCACCAAGTGAGTCAGAGGGTTCAAAAGGTAAACATGACAGTCACATTACCCCCCGGGCGTAATGTGGGGGGGGGGGGGGTTGTGGCCCTGGAGTCAGAGTTCACCCTGAATCTGCTTGTTATGAAGAAATAAGACCAGAGGCTCACCAGGGAGATATTTACTCTTGTTATGCTCAGGAAATGACAACAAAGGAACACGACCAACGAAGCCCTGAAATCGTCCATGTTTTGAAACCCCAGCATGAAGCAGGAGACAACACATAATTATCTATTTGCAATTTTGTCATGAAGTATAGGAGTTTATCCAGAGTGTACAATGAATACAGATGAAGGTCATTAAGGATCAGTTGGGTCAATATTAGACATATTGCTCATGAATTCCTACAGGAAGACTGTGGACACGGGGGATCAAACCCAGGACCTTTCGCCTGACAGTTGAACAACACCCTAACCTGTGTCTATGCTACACTCTCCCCATATTTACATGTTATAACTTATAACTAAAATTAAAAAAAGTGGTATTTCAGGTACATTTCAGTAAGCTTTTAAGTTGCATTGTGTTCATAATATCAACAGTACAAATCCGACATTTCAGACAAGCTAAAACAGATAACATATTGTTTTGAAGTATACACATGTTTTTACACACGCATAACGACAACGATCAAATCCTAGCTGTGTATTGCTTTCAATTGATTGATAGATTTATCTTAAGTGTCATAAAGACATCATGGCTGAATCCCCATACAATGCATGTCTGACATCCTATAAACTGTCTTCAGATTGAAATTGTTTTCTACTTACATTCTCGGAAGACAACATGTCAACATGAGTGTGATTAGGTGCGGTGTGTTGAACTATGCATGCTGATTTGAAGAGCATGATTTAGCGTCCTAGGCTAAAAGCACAGATATAGGCTTTCGTGTTACTCTCTCACACACACACACACACACGCGCGCACACACACACACACACACAAATACAAAAACGAATGAATTTGATGATGACCAGGTGCTGTGTAACTATAATGAACTATAATTGGTCATTCGATTTCATGTAGTTACTGTTATATTATTTTCTAATAAAGACTTACAAGGTCAGATGTAATTTACATGATCTTCAACATTTGTGTCAAAGTTGCCTACGTTACTTTTGCAAAAAGTGATACACATGTCAATGCTTCAAGATAATCTTTGAAATGATAGAAATTAGTTATAATTACTTTTTGAAGCGTAATGTCTTAAAACTATGTTACTCGTAACAATTTGATGAATGTGCAACCCCTTAACTTGTAGAACAACATTAACTCATACCAAGACAGCAGACATTTTGCGTTTCCAAACTCTAAAATATAAAACAAAAGTATGTCTACCATGACATAACACATTAACATCAACATCTGCAGCGATTGCTTGTGTCCGATAGTCATGAAGCGGTCAGGGTAAAACACAGCTGGAGTCGGTGTTGGAGGACGACGTAGACAGTTTCAGGCGTTAACACAGGGGGAACAGGGAGGGTTGAGGTTTGAATGCAGACACTGTGCCTTCGGCCATGCGGATCCGTCATCACCAGGCATTTGCTCAACGGCAGGAGAAAAACACGTGCAGAAAAAGTGGGTTCATTTCATTGCTGCAACCCGGGACAAATTTGGCCAACTGATTGTTTTTTTTATTTTGGCAGTCGCATGATTCCTGCTAAAGGCGCGGGGCGTCTTGGGGTATCTAGATTCTCGTCGTCATTGGCGATGGCCTCCTCTAGAAGGTGAGAGCTGGAAACGAGAAGAGAGAACCGACAGAAGCTCTGAGCACAACAAGAAGGATCTCCAGACTTTTTGGTTCTTCTGCCCTGGAACTCCGCCGGACACAAACATGCAGGCGAGGAGGAGGAGGAGAGGAAGGCTGCGGGTAGGAAACATGGCCCGTCGAGGACGAAGATAAGGGGGGGGGGCGAGCGGGCGGTCAGGGGTGGTTCTTGCACACATGCAGGCGTGGAGACCGTTGACTGATGGGGAGTGGGGCGGGGTCACTTACAGTCCACCTCCAGGATGGCTCTGACGGTCCTGGTGAGGTCCTTGGCTTCTTGAGAGAGCGTGGCCACCGTCCAGGAGCCCTTCTTGTGGCGAAGGACGAGGCCCTGCGGCACGGTGCCCGTCTTCGCCTCTCCAGAGCTGGGGGACAAGAGACACGGGCGAATGAAGCATTTTGGTTGAGGGAGGACTGATGGTGTATGGTTTGTGTGTGCTGTGCTGTGCGTGGTCTGGGATTGACATTCCCATTAGCCATTGGTCTGTCGATGCGTGTGCCTCGCTGTCGAAGGCAGAGCACTTGAAAACCTGACATTTAATGGAAAACTTTTACATTCAACAAATGACTGCTGTCTGAGTGTTTTTTCTATAACAAAGAAACTTCCTAGACCACTTCTGAAAATGGCATTGTGAAAGCCTATTTTCTGCTACAGAACTGACAGCAATTTCCACAAAACTGTTATTTCTGTAGCACAGACTGCCGCTATGTCTCAGGTAAGTTGTTGTTCGACCGATTCCTGACCCCTCCTTTCCGAGTAGAAATCTGTTAAAACCCCAAAATGAGGAAATGCCTTGAAAGCGGGGATAAATGAAATTGCTCAGGGGGATAAGGAAAAACAAACGCAGGGCTGGATTCAGGTCCTGGCAGTTAACTGGCATACCTCTGGCCAGGATTTCATTGTGCAACTGGGGAGTAAACCCACTTACAGTACTGTGCCAAACGACAAAAGAACATGAAAACATGATTATATAATCCTCAGTTGTGAATTGAGACTTAGCATAGCATTGAGCAGAAGAACAAAATACAGCATATTCCTGTTTACATTTATCATAATGTTTAAGAATTTTCTTTCTACTGGTGCCAGTTTTTGAAAAACATCTTACGATAAGAATTGAGGCATTAGTTTAAGGCTCATGATGTTTATGCACCTTTATTTATTACCTTTTGGTGTGGGACATGTAAAGATTGGATTTTACTTCCCCAAACCTGACCAAGGCTGGACATTTTGGAAATCGCACAACAGAAGTTCAAAGTGTACTGGATTTAGGAAATAGCGGAGTACAACTCCCGCTGTAACATGTATCGTCCATTTTCACACCGTCTCCGTGACTACATCCATAGTTAGTATGGGTGTCTGCCATGTTTGTTTACGCTAAAGAAACGTTTTCTATTGCGATATTGCAATTACTGTCTGCAAGAGTTTTGGTTTGCAGAATCAGGACTGGGTCATTGAGGAATGGAATACGTTAGTGTGTGGTCTGTGTTGAGTTTCCTCTCACACACGTGACCAAAACATTTGTATCTTTATCTATTACCAGGTGTGTGGTCTCTCGTCTTTTATCAACTTGAAAATAAGGCATTATTTGGTTATTATGATATTATTTCTGTTTCGAAATAAAGCAACTGTTAAAAACAAAAGCTGAAAAAGAAACCTGTAATTAAAAACTGTTGTCTGGTGATTTTCTACATACAGAGAATTGTGGAATAAATTTATTTATTATAATCTTGAATCCCAAGACTATAATCAAAATCTATAATGACGCACACAGGCACACACTCTACAGCTCAAAAGCATTAAAAGCAAGTGAAGTGAGCTAAAGAAGGCACTATATCCATCGACAAAGGCATAGTGATAGCCTCCATTTCTGTGTTTTTACCCCCGAGTGCCTTAGAAACATGGTGAGGTCAGCAGGTGAGAGAGGGAAGGGGCCACTCGAGGATGGATGTTACGTGAGCAGCATACAGATGTCCCACTGACCCATAGAGGCTAAGTAGAGCCGGATGCTGATGAGGCGGGGGGGGGGGGGTTGGTTCAACACAGGTGACCTAACAATTACGTGGAGGCCACATTGCAGCCTCAATGGCAGATTTGATTTTAAGTGGCGGTCGATGCCTTGGCCCGATGAAAACACTGCCGTTTTCATATAAACTGTGTCGCGCACCAGGAGACAAAACAGAATCTTGATGCTTCTTTCTAATCTGCCAACAAAGTAGCGTTCCCCAGATGCAACCGTTTAAACACATTCCAAACTTTTTTACACACCCTTCCGCAAAACAGGTGTTTTTCTGTGGTGGTGGAGTTGGACTGAGCCAGATAGATAAAGATCCCTCGTGTCAGACAGAGCATGACTGAAGCGTGTCAGCAAAACAACTGCATTGTTCCTGTGTGCGGTAATGAGGGCCAAGGTTTTATAATCACTACCACCACCAGCAGTTCTGGGAAAAGGCCACCTGGAGCATGATGGGAGAGGACGTGATGGTGGGGTGGTAGGGTGGATAATGGTGCTGGATAACGGTAATGGATAACTCATTAGGAGTCTTCAGCATGACTCGATAGGAACATACATAACACTTATTTAATGTATATATATTGTCTGTTTTACGATTATTATTAAATATTGAGCCCCTTCTAGTTACATTTTTAACGTCATTGATTTGGCCTCTTGCGCAAGGATATTGGCAGCCAACAGAATGGGAGGGAGTGAGAGACAGAGAGAGAGACTGCTCTCAGTGAGCTGACCCCAGCATATAGTGGAAGGGATAATGATACATTTAGGGAGTCATGTTGTAAGAATCACTCTTGTTAGTTTGTTCTTGTTAGCCACATGGCAGCTGGTTGCTCATAGCAACAGGGCTAAACGCCTCATTCGTCCTCTCTACCCGCCGCCCCCCCCCCCCCTTTGTCTGAGCCAAGCCTTTACCTGTTGCTCTTACTGGTGCCTTGGGTATCCTGGAGGAAGTCTTGAACTGTCTGTGAAAATCAAAATCAAACAAATCAACTGACGATCATGCAGATGTTGCCGTTAGCAATGATTCTTGCAAATCGCTAAGAAGCAGCAAGTGCTTTCCTCCGCCTTCGTCCGGATGCAGTTGTGGAACTGGTTACTGCTACAGCTTATGGTTTTACCATCAACCACAAGTATCAGATATTAGTTTGATCCCCATGTGACCACAACTCAGGGCTTCTGTCTCAGAATACCTGCATGTTACATTTTTGCAATTTTGCTATGGTGAGTCATTTACTCTGCATGCCACTTAAATCCAGAATGCACTTAATTTATAAAATAGATACATGCAAAAAGTACTGAATGTTGCCTCCTGATGTTGAGAGGGAGTACTAAAAGTCTATCAGGGAACGTAGAGGAAAGGAGCACACTGGAGCAGATCGCTGTTAGCCTGAGGCGATAGTCAGGGACAAATTGCAATAACGACGCACGATAAACTACGGCAAACTATGGTACAGCACATGTTGGAAGAATAAACCGTTGAATGAATTGTAGATCAACCCAAGATGTTCTGTAGCAATGTCATCCATAATTCCTTCAATGTACTACGGTCTGCCTGTTAGATTGCGATATATACTGGGTGCATGGGATTGCAACAATCGCCTCTCAACCAGATGGTTTCTGGTGTTCACTCCCAACACCTTTCTTACATCCTTCCTTCATCGAATGGGGCTGTCTAGAGAGAGTGCTATGATTGCACTCGCAATCCTCAGCGGCAGTGTTGATGTCAGGCATCACCAAAGAAATACTAAAATAGGTTTTCTCTTTTTCTTAATGATGTGCTCAGTGAATTCTCTGTCTGGTGTCTGGCAAAATAATGACCATTGGTGGACAAATACAGCTAATTTTCACAGAGGGTTTGTACCAATTATTTTTAAGTTGCCAGTAAGTTGCACTACTGTATTGATTTGAACTTTAAATTACTTATTAGATATTTATTAGACTTATTAGATAGAAGAACTCACAGGTAAGTCAACATAAAAGTTGTGAGAGAAGTAACTTATGATCCATTGACGCCCAGCTACAATACTTTGGCACTTTAGGGCCAATTTAAAATAAAAATACGGACCCCCCTCTCAACCTCTCAAAAAAAAGGGCTATGCCATCCCATGTCCTGATTGAAATAGGAAATGTACATGAAATTGCCAAAGCTTATGAGAAATAAAGTAAGATATTTAACCCTAACATTCCCTTCCATATGTGAGCTTCTCTCACCCATACCTCTACAAAATTAAGGAGTTTGCCCGTGGACAACTCAAAGCTCTTTTTAGCCCCTTCGCTCTTCCGTAGCTGGCACTCCAGGACTGCCACCCTCTTCTTCAGCTCCTCAGCTTCCTCCTGCATGACAAGAGAAGAGGAAGGAGAAGACGAGAGAATGATCTTATGACCGAGACAGGAAACAATCCACTGAGTCACAAAGAGATTCTCAGCAGGAGCGAGATATGAAATATTCATAAACGGATATAAGGCTGGTGTAAAGGCTTGACATCTCAGCTGAAAGGATTATGAGCGGTAAAGTGTTTCTCATGCAGAAAATAAGCACTAGAACTTGCTGGTGTAGAAATCTAAGAATCAGGCGTCATACTTGTTTCGGATGAATCGTAAATATTGATTCTGTGCATCAGATAACAAGGGAATAAATAAAAACAGTGATATACAGCCGCCATGTTGAATAAATTTTAAGTCCATACAAATACATGATTTCTACAAGTCCCACAGACTTGTAATGAACACGCTTCACACAATAGAAGAACAGTGAAAGACAGCAAGAATCATTCAAATTATCAGAATCATCCGATGACCCAAGCTGACCTCTTGTTTGCGAGGCAGATTTTTATTAGGATGAAAGCGGGGTAAAACAAGGCTCGCGCTGACCCAGTTTCCCCCTCGCATTAGAGAGAAGCGAAGGAGGAATAATGGCAGACACAGAAAACACGGCAGGAGCCGACAGCTATAGATTTACCCCATCGACGGGTAGGGGGGGGGGATTTGACCACTTGACTACAGGGAGTGAAGAAAGAGAGGGGATGTCCCGAAATCTAGACTGAAACCCTCCCGTGCGTGGGACTAGGACAAGAGGTAGAGAATATCGACTTAAACCAATTTTTTACACATTTTTTTAAATCTATTATAAAGTCCTTGAGCAAGGCAGGTACCAGATAAATGAGCAGTAGTATGGTGGTTCTTCAGTTCTTCAGTCTATGAAAGCAAATGAATGAAAAGAAGCAACGCCCGAACAGGGACTTGAACCCTGGACCCTCAGATTAAAAGTCTGATGCTCTACCGACTGAGCTATCCGGGCTCTGGTCGCATTCTGTTTGCAGTTGCAAAATAGAGGCCAGGTTGTTTGGCCATTCAAAAGCTTTGCTAATGCAAAGTAAGTTGACGATAAGCTGTGTTTGCCAATCACAGCTTATCACACCAATCACATCAGTATGGTTGTAAGCAATAGGCACTCTGTAAATACATCCCTTTTATATCTTTTTTTATAAAAAGTATCCCTAAAACCTATAGAATTGCATTTTGCAATTGCATATCACTGTTTCCCAACCCCATTGATAGGAAACACTAATACACAAATACAAAATCACTAAAATGTGTGTTCATGAACCGTGCAGTTCCCTAAACAGACATGGATTCAGTTCACATTGAATCCAGATGAAAGCATTTGGCAAAAAGCCACCTTCCTGCCCCCTTTCTAGTTTCATACAAATCAGTCACTTAAATTCCCCTTCACACTTTCCCCTAAATGTTTCTACGTGTCGTACAGTCTATGTGACGACATGAAGGGGGGAGTTCGACGGGAGGTCGGAGGCCGTACCTTTGGCTGGGAGGGCTGTCCAGCCCTCTGCGTTTTCAGCTCTGCGATCTCAGTCTCTAGCAGGTGGATGACCTCCTCGTAGTCCATCTCCATGCCTCGCGCCTGCTTCTGGGCCACCTCCGCCAGCTGCACCCGGCTCCGCAGGGCCCTGCTCTCCACCGCTCCGGATTTGACCTCCTGCCAAACACACACACACACACACACACACACACACACACACACACACACACACACACACACACACACACACACACA
>JAOPUA010000072.1:9046788-9058062 GCA_027122455.1 Trisopterus luscus
GTGTGTGTGTGTGTGTGTGTGTGTGTGTGTGTGTGTGTGTGTGTGTGTGTGTGTGTGTGTGTGTGTGTGTAGGTGGCAAACTATGGCGTGGGAGGACAGTACGAGCCTCACTTCGACTTTGGACGGGTAAACAAGTCGCCCCTGTATATTTTCTTCTGTCTTTCAATCTGACTGATCGTTACTCTGTGGTTTCGGGAATCAACTATTATCTGGAGATAGGCAAATGACAATAAGCCCAATCACATCCTATGATATTCCATGCTACCTAAACAGCTTTCTTTAGTAATGGTTGAATCTATTAGTAGTCTATTAATAGTATGGCTGCTCTATAATGGAAAAAGTCATAATCCCGATTATTTTGGTGAATATTGAAATCACGATTAATTCAAACGATTATTTGAGTTTGAAAACATTTTGCATTTATTCAGCATTTCTCTCCCAAAAACACTTCGTAACTGAGAACTTGGAAATTTTCCCCTTAAAAAAACACACAAAATGTTCAAATCGAAAAGAATGTACAAATATGTATGCAGCTGGATCCAGCAAAAAAAAAAAATGTTAAACTCGATTATATTAGTTTGGAGATCGTTTGACCCAAAAATTTAAATCACAATCAAAATTGCACAGTCCTAATCTCATGTGACGTTTGTTCTGCTTGTTTGACAGAAAGATGAGCCAGATGCCTTCAAGGAACTGGGCACGGGAAACCGCATTGCCACCTGGCTCCTCTATGTACGTTGGCACTACTGACAGCACATGCCCATCAGCAGATCCCTCTATGCATTCTCTTTAAAGCAACTTGGAAATCCAGCCGAGCCGAGTTTTGTCTCCTTTTAGTGCTCCTTTTGGATACAAATGATCATTTTTGAGCATCCATTTCATTCCTTGTTCAAGCACAGTGAACACCAAAAGTTATTTTGCTTCAGAACTATTATCTTTATTTGACTGTGGCGTGCTACGGTCGAGAAGCTGCGGGGTCAGGAGGTTTATACTCTGTGGTAAGTGACTTCCCCAGCCAGTAGCAGCCCTCACCGTCCCCTCTCCCCCTCCACCCAGATGAGCAACGTGTCCTCGGGAGGTGCCACCGTCTTCACAGACGTAGGAGCAGCTGTTTTGCCCAAAAAGGTAAGCGGTGGTGGCATCATTGTCATTTGTAAATGCTTAGGTCAAATAATCGGGAGGGCTTGATATGCCATGTGGTTGCTGTGAACAATTAGCTCAGGAGGTAGAGTGGGTTGGCTGGTAACCTTAAGGTTGCTGGTTCGATCTCCAGCTCCTCCTAGCGTGTCGAGGTGTCGCTGAGCAAGACACCTCACCCTGACTGCTCCCGACGAGCTGGCTGTCGCCTTGACACCGCCGTCGTGTGAGTGTGAATGTGTGAATGAATCGGTGAATGTCAGGCAATATTTTACAGCACTTAGGGTGGGCTCTGGTTACTGCGCTATATAAATGCAGTCCATTGACCATGTATTTATTCCTGGGCAGGGCTCGGCTGTGTTCTGGTATAACCTCTTCCCCAACGGAGAGGGGGACTACAGGACGCGACACGCCGCCTGCCCCGTTCTGGTGGGCAACAAGTGGGGTGAGTCTGCCTGCCTGCTGCCCCCAGGGCCTCCGGTGGAGAACACCAAAAACCATCAAGTCTACCACTGTACTACTACCATGAAGTCTTTGAGTAGAGTCTTCTTCCCGCGGGACTTGGTTAATTCGGTGCATGTCCCAGGCCTTTTTCCCAGAGGTGTAAGAGTAGAGGCGAATACAGAGGTCGCTAATAAGTTATTTCTGGGTCTTCAGGCATACCAGTGCACATGATTAACTTCATGGGAAACAGCTTTGTTGTGATAAAGGGCAATGTTTAAGACCTGTCTGTCTGTGGAAGTCCGTGGATAGGGTTTGAACTCAGTGCCTTTTTGGCGGTGAACACCCAAGCCAATACAATATCCTACCCCTATCCAGTCAGCGGAGTAACCCCCCGAAAAATATACTTTTAGAGTTGTAAATATGTGCCTGTTATCTGGCCGAAGGATACGTTAATCAGACTCTAATCAATCAATCAGCACACATGAGCCGTGCTTTTTTCCTGATTCGTTCAAACAGTTGCTGGGGTGATGTCACTCGCGAGTCAACCCATCAAGGGGTGCCTACGTCACCTCACCAGTTTTTTTGTAGCCAATGAGAATTTGCAGTAACATTTTTAATCAAATGTTTGGTGACTGTTTTAATTTTTCTAGCAATTCCACATCTCAAATCCACCCTCTCTGTCTCTGTCTCCCCGTCCCCATGCAGTGTCCAACAAGTGGATCCATGAACGAGGACAGGAGTTCAGAAGACGATGCCCCCTTAGCAGGGCAGCCTAACACCACCTTCCCTCCTCCACCTCCTACCTGGGACTCCCACCACCTCGTCTCCATCCCTAGTCCCAGCACCACCTTCTTCCCCCCCCCCTCCCTCCCTCCATCACTCCCAGCCTAGTGCTCGCCAGCTAAGTGTAGAGCTGTGCATGTGATTTGACACATTTATTTTTATCTGGTGTGTGTGTGTGTGTGTGTGTGTGTGTGTGTGCGCGTCTGGTGGTCATGTGGATTCCTGTTACAGTAAATAGACTGTGTGCGTGTGGTTTATCTTCTGACCCATCTGTGCCTTTTTTTTTGTGTTGAGTTTTGCACTATGCATTCATTAAACCCTCCACCCTCCCCTCCACCCATTCCAATACAAGAGTGTCATCACGACTTACTGCTGCTGTAGAACAATCCAGAATCAATGCACTCGGAAGCCGCCCTCTACTGTCAAATATCACTGACCTTTGAGTTTTAACAGATATTTTATTCTTGTTATTTGGTAACACTTAACAGTAAGGGCACATCCATTGACATTGGTTTATGCAGAAATGAGCATTATTATATAGCATTAGCATAGGGCTAACTGGGTTGGGGTTTAGCCTGACCCTAACCCTATTGATGAAAATATGAAAATATTAACATCTTAGTTGACATGAACACCATTAGTAAATCAATACTATACTTTAACTGTGAGTAAATGCTGAGTTAATGATGCACCCTTATTCTTAAGTGTTACCGGTTATTTTGAAATCCAATTCTAGTTTTTCTTTTTTTTTTGTCATTGATTTCATTTTCCTGGTTTATGATTGATCAGTCCTAGGAACATCAGGCAGCCGTGCAGACACCACTTGTGCCCTCCCTGTGTCCCCTGACACAGAGAGCCCTCTCCTACTGCACTGTCACGATCATGACCATTTAACCTGCGTCACACAATCATTATCTTTCTTGCGCCCTCCCCCTCTCCTCCTTTCTGCCAGTCAAGGTCACGTTAATGCACGCTGCTGCCAACCTTCTTTAGAAATCATATGTGGGGTTGAAGGGATAGACAATGATAAAACAGTTGTTCAGTGCAAGATCATTAATAAATCGGTATGGTCATATCTTGTCTTCCAGTCCCATAAAGTGGCGGCCCCAGGACAGAACGCAGTGTTTCAATTCCTAAATACTCTGTGTACTTGAGCTCCACCATGCCCCCTCTTTTCAACCAATGGCGTGCACGTGTCTGTCTTGAGGTCATTCCCCTGTTCCAGGTCAACAAACTGATTGACATTGACACATGACACTGCAGGTCAACAAAGTAGGCTGACTATATATATAGATCTTTTATGCTTCTCTGCTACCTGTGTCTCATGGCTTTTTCTGTTGACCCCCCCCTTCTGATTGCTCGACGGTTGACTCACTGCATGCATGTCTAATCAGTGCTGAATCTCTGTTACTCCCAGCCTGTCACTTGATGGGGAACCTATAGCCAAAATAGAAACCTAGCCTATAGAAGCTTAAATAGCCAGTATCCTAATTTAGGTAAGAAAAATTATGATTTCTCTAAACACAAAAACGAAAAGGTATTGTAAAATGGATGGAGGATGGTAAATCAAATCAAACTTCTGCCTTGGTGATATCTGTGTAACAGCTTATGCAATTAACTGAAATCACTTTGTTTGTCCAATCATGGACCCTGAAGAGGGGTGAGGAAGTGTAAGTGTCCCCCCCCCCCCCTTATGTGATCCCACCATGTAGTCACTCAATACAACACAGAACCTCTCTCTACATTGCTCTAGACATACAGCTCTGACGTTTTGATTTTTTTTAAACGCAAAGATGTCTGTGATCCTGTATGCAAGTATTTTATGTGGGATGAATTGGCTATTTTATAATTAAATACTTTTTATTTCCTTTTAAGAATCCAATATTACAGTGATGTTTTTTTGGTACACGTTGGTAACACTTTACATTAAGGGTAGATTCATTATTTTAATGCGGTAATAAGCATTACTTGACAGTTAATGGTTAACTAATGGTCAAGTATGCATTTACTAATGGTGATCTGTTTCCTTATATCCCTATATTAACGCTAAATACTGCAGTAACTTGTTTATTAGTTTTGAATAATGTTTTGTTAAGTGTTGCAGACACGTTTTGCATGTTACATTTTTAGAATCATCATCCGTTGAACATGATGGTAGACTATTTGTTTAAAATGTTCATGCAAGGGAAAAGCTAAGGCAGGGAAAGCTGCATCGAAAAGTTCCCAGAGCAAGCATTCACTGTGTACGCTAACCTGAGTTCCACTCAATAGACAATAATTAGGTATCCCTTTGACGTAACTTTAAATTCTGTAAAATATTTTATATTATTACTATGTGTATATACTGTATGTATATATGCATATATATATATAAAATCGGCAAATTTTTGCTATTGGTAAAATTTTTGCTTGAAACAGATTCAAGAAGACAAAAAAAAGAACTAGGTACAGACATAGTACAGACAAGTGTTAATAAAGGGTTTGTGTATCCATAAAACAACAACAGTATATTCCTGATCTCAGTCCACTAGTTGGCTGTGCTGCTGTTGTTGTGGGGGGCTGGTTCCGAGGGTGGTGGTGGAGCTATCCAGCTGGGTGGAGATCAGGGTTCAGGTAAGCAGTAGTTCGCCGGGTGGTTGCCTGCCCGGCGGCGTCCGAAGCAGCCCAGCAGAACGTCCACGGCGATGTCCACCGTGGACTGGACCTGGGCCTCGGTCGTGCCCTGCAGAGGGTTCACCTCCACCAGGTCCACGGCAGACAGCAGGCCTGGGCGGGGAGGGACAGCCCACACACACACGGTATACTCACAATACAAGAATGGAGGCTTCGGCGTTCGTTTGATTCTCGCATCTGATTGATAACATTACACAAATGGTTCACATTTATCGGATAAACCAATTGTATTGTAAATACATGTTCGACTGAGTCATCTCAAAGGTATATTACGAGAAATTATGAAGAACATTGTAAAGAAACAAACATTAAGCAATATGATAAGTGTTTATACAGTACATCTCTTCCTTTAATTGGATCATAAAACGCCTTTCTAGCAGGGTTTTTATTTGATTGGTTGCAGTGCAAAACAATGGACCAATGTCTGATCCCTTTGCATGGTAATACATGGAGGGAATTCCATGCGTTCCCATCATGGTAAAAAGAGGTTACCCTTAGATCTGGGTTTTATTGGAACAAATGTGTCAAAGAGAGTCAAATCACACAATAATCATGTGTGTTTTGTCCGAAGCTTTTTGCATATGGTGCAGCAGTCGAATATCAACCAAAAAGACTCTGTGGGGTCAAATTACTAATTAAGCTCCACAAAAAAAAGTAAAAAGAAAACATTCCAGTTGAGAAGAGGTTCCACCAGGTAATACTCTACCGATTCACCAACACAATGGAATGGACCCTGCATAATAAATCCACAATACTGTTTAGGTCCATACCAAATAACCACATCTTAGGAACATTGAACTTTCACCTTCTCAACTTCAACAGAAACAAATCTCATGAAATTACGATATATATATACACGTATATATATAGTTTGATATACATCCCAAAGATTCATCGATTCCACATATTCTCATGCATATGGTTTCTTCTTTCAAAATGAGCACTAAACCCTACCTGTTTGGCAGATGTTCTCAGTGATATAGATCCCTTCCCTGTAGGTCAGCCCGCCCACTGCAGGCGTTCCTGTTGCCGGGGTCAACGAAGGGTCTATGGCGTCGATGTCATAGCTCAGGTGGATGGGCTTCTTGACACTGATGGGTTAAGATTTGCTTTTTATATGTCAAGGACGAATGTGGTCAACAGGGAAATACTGACGGTATGATTTGTTATTATTATTACCGTCTTTATTTGATTTGCGCTTCAAGCCAAAGCGACTTTAAAGAGATTTATAATGGGTACCTAATGCGTACCTTACAACTGGGCGTCACACACCCTGACCACAAGAATATCAGAGTGGCAATGGGTAACTCCTGCAATGATTCAAAAGGAGTAAAGGACCGCTAGACAGAGGCCATGATCTTACTGGGAGAAGAGGTAGTCACAGGTTTCCTCCATCACCCTGGCGATGCCCAGGCCGTCCACCTCCGTCATGGAGAACACCTTGATGCCCAGGTACTTCAGGATGTAACTGGTGGACAGACGGACAATGGCAAGAAGCCGTGACGTTCATTACAGTCGATTTATTTGCCTTATGTTTTTATCCAAAGTGACCTACAATTAGGCCAGCAGTCAGCCATGAAGCTACAAACCAGAAATTGAGTACTTCAAATTCATCAATTAGGCAAAATGTTTCATGTGCTGCATTTAAGAAACAAGAAAAAGAGAGTCGTTGTTCAGAGGCAAGATGTAGTCTGAGCAGATGAGTTTACATTCTACGTTTGTTCGTTAAATTGTGATGGAAAATGTTGTTGTAGTTTTAATCATTTAAGTTTGGTTTTCTAATTCTATTTCTATTCTATATTTGTTATATATTGTCTAGCCACCCCATTATCCATTCCTCTGAGAGAACACATGCAACTGTATTCTGGGCTCACTCTGCTAGAGAGGAGGCTAGTATGCATACATTAAAATAGGTTCATTGTCGACTATTGTGTAGACAATTAATTATTGTGGGCTTTTTTGCATGTAGAAGTCTACTCTGTCGAAGATTCAATATCTCATAAAGAAATTGCCATGACAAGATTTGTAGGCTCTCTGCTGTCCTGATGTGTCCTGTGGAGGCTCGGGGAGGGAGAAAGATGTCATCGAATGCATTGTCAAAATCAGACATCAACAGCAATCAATCCAACAGATATCCTACCCCTCCATCATAAACCTCTCCTCTTCCATCGATCAGCTAACACCACCATGATATAACACCAAGCCCAATAGACCCAATAGCAGAGACGTCCTTGTGGGCCATAGTACCCATGCGGTGAGCATCAGCTGTGTTTTTCCAACTGCAACTCCTCTGAAAAGGGTCCATTGTTGTCACTTGATGGGGAACCTATAGCCAAAATAGAAACCTACTGTTCCTCCGGGTCCAGATCTCTCAGTCCGATGTAGACGATGTCTTTGGCTGACACGCAGGGCTTGATCCAGGAGAATTGTGGAATGACGGGGATCTGATGATGGCAAAATGCATTGAAATAAATAAGAGAGGGCTTCTATGAGAGCACCCTGGTGTTAGAAGGTTTGTTAACAGTGGCGTGTGTAGAAAGACAGAGTTTGGATGAGAAGAGTTGAGACCAATGAATTGGGAATTTGGGAATTGCCACTTTGGGTAAAAGCATCTTGCAAATCAGGGGTTTTCAAATGACAGGTGAAAGCCCATTGGGTTGTGGGATGGCCAAAACACAGACACAGACTTATGCATGCGAAACAGCAAAAACTTGAGTGAACCTTCGAGTGAAGCTCCCGAATGAGGTAGGACATGGACTGGCCGTGGACGTTGCCCGTGGGCGTGGTGAGGGGCGTGTTGATGTCGGCGTGCGCGTCCACCCACACGACACTCAGGTCCCCCGGTATGGCCGCCGCGTGCCCATGGATGGAGCCAATCCCCAAGCTGAACAACAGAGCTACAGGCTTAGTGATGGAGCCACAAGCTAAGTGATGGAGCCACAAGCTTAGGGGCAGAATGACACACTGAACAACTGTCACAATCTCTATTATCAATCATGCTGAAATATCCTTAGCATGATTCCTTATGTATTGCATTTGTTCGACTTTTTTGAAAGATTTGAAAGATTGAAATTGTTGTCAGGATTTGGGCTGAAATTAATATTTCAGCGTCAGAAAATGTGCTGTGTTGTGTAGGATAATTTGGCTTTGTGCCGGCTAGATAAACATTATTAATCCAATGGGCTGAACACAGAAACCATTATCTTTTCAAATCTGTATCATTGATTTTGTGACCGATGTGTTAAAGGTGACATATTATAACCACCAGGGGTCAGTGTGATTAGCCATCAACGTTTGTTTATGGAAACATGTGACTCTACAAACCGTCTTTCACCCTGCGTAGAGCCAAAGAAGATATATTATTTATAATGACTGTCTTGGTCCAAGCCAGACATTATAAATGATTCATCTTGTTTGACTTGGTATTGGTTCCCTCAAACAAACACCTCAATACAGAAGCCCAGTAGAAGCATGCAGTTTGCAACTTTGACCTTCGACCCTATTCTACTTCTCTGGCTTGAATCCAAATCAGAAGAGTGTTTGTTATATATTTGTTTCACATGCGTTCAGACGTTTGTGTCCATATCCTACTATTGTGCACACACCACACTATTGTGCACACACACTTAGACACACACACACACACACACACACACACACACAGACACACACACACACACACACACACACACCTGTGATCTCCCCCGAGCATGAGTGGGGTGTGTCCCTCGGTCTTGGCAGTGTAAACGGCGTGGGCCAGCCTCTGGTTGGCGCTGCCCACAGCACCGGGCCTCTTCACCCGGCCCACCGGCTCATCGCTGGGCACGTCTTCGAAACACAGGTTTCCGTAGTCCTTCACGCTACACCCTGAGAACACCAAGACCAACCGTTAGCGCTCCTTGACAACTATTTTTTTTATAATAAAGCTAGGAAAAGAGTATCATACAAGCCGTTTTGTCAATCTTTTGGGAAACTCTATTTACCTCTCGACAGCGGTTAACAAATAGCATGTTCTGCAGAAAAAAGGTTAAATAATTCTGTGTCTTTGGCAGGCCGGTTTAATTTTTTTTAATTCAAATTATTTAATTTGGTCCGACAGGTGTCACCAAATTGCCTACCCGTGCTTTGACATAGGCCTGTATATTTTCTTTGAGGCCTGCATTAAGGGGGGAAATAGACACCGTTTTCTGGTTCCAACTGCGGGATCAACAAATTGCTATGGCCTGTAACATTTATTTAAAAAATTATAAATACTTGTTTTACATAAACATAAACATCTAACTAGGCCATTTTTCAATAAGGCTCATCCATTCGGTTCTCAATTAAAATTATTATATTTTTATCAACACATTGCAAGCTATAATAGCCAGTAGGAGTGTATTGTGAGTAGCTGGTGTATTCCTTTGGAGCGGGATACACCAGCGTGTGCACGTCACCTTGGGCTTTCAGCTTATCCACCAATCCAGCCGATCGGATCACGTCGGGTCCCTTCTCCACGCCACCTCTCGGCTGAAATCAAATATTTATTTACCTCCTTGGTCGATATATCTCTGGTAGCCTGTTTAATTTATTTAAATTGTCACTCAAAACACCCGGCCAGAAATACGCTTAGGATAGTCGTCCACATTATATGACACTGTCCTCTGCTCACCTGTCCTTTGGAAAAAGGCGCCCCGATAATCCCCACGCTGTGGTGATCGCGTTTAAAAACGCTCAGGATGGAACGCATTCGGCTCGCGCTCCGCATGATCGCGACAATCCGGCGGCGCGAGGCACTCACTGGTCCCGCGGAGGAGATAACGACGCGCTGTCACCGTTCGGCACCGCAGAAGAGACTGAGCACCAGAGCCCCTGCACTCCATCCATCTAGCATTATAGGCTATGGCCTACTCACTCGGGGCAAAGGGAAGCGGTACGGCGGTCGGCGGGGATGGGAGTGGACGTTGGCGAGTGACGCCACCGGCCCGTTAACACAAGTCAACGAATAGAAGTTTCTGGCACGTTGCCAGCAGCAGCACAGCGGCAGTCACGTTGTTTGAGGAGGCCGTGGTCGCATCTGTCATTACGGATTAGGCAACGTCGTCCTTGAAGGTCCTAGCTTTGGCTTCCCCTTGGATGGTGAAATTGCGAACACACGAAGAAAAATTATAATTGCAGGATTCAATTGTAAACCATTTTCGGGGTTGACTATTCCTACAGAATAAAAAAACACTTTTTTTTTTACCAACCACCACAGCCACCTGCAAACCAATTATTACTTTGACTTGTATGTATTGATTTATACAATATTATCCACACACGATCACGAAGCATTATTCCCCATTCCACAACTATCTCAAGTTCACCATGTTTATGTAGTTTATGTTGTAGTTAAAAAAAATGATCCGACGAACATTTTGTAATGAAAGACAGTAAATGTTAAACTTGTCAGAATGTGAGATTTGCTTCATCATATTTGACATGTTATTATTACAGTAAGTTCACTGAAGAGCATTTTAACGTTCCATGTATCACAGCACCATCGTATGGCAACAATAGTGTACTGCAATTATTTATGTTTGTTTGTTTGTTTTATGTACTTTCTATAACCGCTGTTTCATCATATTGTGGGTAACAGCCATTATAAAAATATATTAATATTACATATAAGGTCAAAACATGTAAATGATAAATCTATATAAAAAACGGTTATATTAACTGTGACTCATATTCGGAATGTGCTCCATGTGTTAGATAAAAGTAGAAGAAGCCGTTATACATTAGCTTGTAGCTAGAGAAGTAGCATGAAGACGATTGGCGTTAATGAAGGTTAAGGAGCGTGCAGCTGGTAACCATGACAACACCAGACAAGACGCTACAAGCATTAACACCTTCCGCCATTAGATGGCATCAGTGGACCATTAACAAACTTAAAACGTTCAACTTCACATACGTTTGTGTTCACAGGGGAAACATGAAACAGAACAGTTTACATGATGTCGATGGAAAATGTTTGAACGCCAAAAAATCTGCTGGACGTTGTGTCTGGGGGTTCCATTTCCCATGAGGCCCAGGGCAGTGGGCCGTTTCTTTGACAAACATTGGACAATATTACCAATTTGACCACGAATGCATTTCACATTTTCACAAAATAAGAAAGTGCCATGACCCAGTGGTGCACTATTCCCAAATTTGGATAAAAAAAAAACGAGCACCCTTACTGATAACATATTTGTTCTTACCAGGTATAAATAGCAA
>JAOPUA010000072.1:9101024-9111839 GCA_027122455.1 Trisopterus luscus
ACACAGACACACACACACACACACACACACACACACACACACACACACACACACACACACACACACACACACGCACGTGTGGCCATCTCAATGACAGATGGCACACAGCACATGGTGTTGTTTCTCATGTTGGTGCTGGCTCTTCTCTGCTCTAAGCAGCCTCCTTGGGACCCATCCATTAAAATGTCCCCATCTCAGCCCCAGGAGCTCACAGAGAGACACACGCTCTCCATGACCAAGCCGATGGTCCTTGACCCCATCTTGGATCTAGTAGCGGAGAATCCAACAGGGTTCCATGATTTTAGGAGTTATTGTATAGGAGAGTCTGGTCAGTAAATGTTATAATGTGGACCTATTCATGGACCGGTTCATTTTACAGCTAAGGTTTCCAAAGGAGATGTTTTGATCTGTGCTGTGATTGGTTGTGGCTTCATTCTTCTGCATTTCCTCCTCCTTTTTCCATTGGTCAGATTTGGCATCACTCCTTCTACAACGAGTTGCGCGTGGCCCCTGAGGAGCACCCCACCCTGCTGACGGAGGCCCCCCTTAACCCCAAGGCCAACAGGGAGAAGATGACCCAGGTACACACACATACACACACACACACACACACACACATTCAGTACACACACACACACACACACACACACACACACACACACACACACACACACACACACACGAATGCAGTTCACACACATTCAGTAGAACATTCATAAATTGATTGAGATCATGCACATACTTATCATACTCAGTCCAAACACATACAATATAGTTATCTGAGCCCTAACATTTGACCTTCTGGTTCCAGATCATGTTTGAGACCTTCAACGTTCCAGCCATGTATGTAGCTATCCAGGCTGTCCTGTCTCTCTACGCTTCCGGTCGCACCACAGGTATGCAGCCAAGCAATCTCCTAGATTTTGGGTAGGCTACAGTACATCATTAGTCAAATAATGTAACGTTATGTTGCGATCACAACAGGCAGAAGTTATGTCATGTTTTGTAAAGGTATGATTATGGCAAACCTAAAAGTGCCACCATACATTTGCAGACCACTAGATGGCAGTTAAGTGCATGTCAAATTACTTTGAATATTTCTTTAGTGATCCCAAGAAACAAATTGGCAGTTGTTTAAATTGAATAAAACAAAGTGTAGTGATGTTGAAAGATTACCAATATGTTTCTGGTAATATGTTGAACGATTTATTGTCCCGGTCAGGTATCGTGCTGGACTCTGGCGACGGCGTGACCCACAACGTGCCGATCTACGAGGGCTACGCTCTGCCCCATGCCATCATGAGGCTGGACCTGGCGGGCCGAGACCTCACCGACTACCTCATGAAGATCCTCACCGAGAGGGGCTACAGCTTCGTCACCACTGGTAGCGTGCTCACGGCTGTACAAAGGCTCTTGAATATTTAACGTTTTTACAAGTTTGTGTTGTTTTGATAGGCTACTGATGGTTACAATTTTGATACTGGATCAATGTAGTTGGACGCAGGGTTAATTATCGTCGTTAATTATTTATTATTAGGCTTCCAATTAAGAAGTAGATATTTTTGTTGGCTTACATGCAACAATCTGGAAACGATTGACGATTGACAATTTTGGGATCAGTGTCAAATGGGTCAAGGGTTAAGGCGCTTCTAACGGCAACGTGCCTCTCCTGTTGTATCTGCACTGCAGCTGAGAGAGAAATCGTGCGTGACATCAAGGAGAAGCTGTGCTACGTGGCTCTGGACTTCGAGAACGAGATGGCCACCGCCGCCACCTCCTCGTCCCTGGAGAAAAGCTACGAGCTGCCTGACGGACAGGTCATCACCATCGGCAACGAGAGGTTCCGCTGCCCCGAGACCCTCTTCCAGCCCTCCTTCATTGGTCAGTTTCTATAGAAAAGAACCACCCCAAATTCGGATTATTTTTTTCCTGGAAAAACCCAACCTGGAAATATTCAGAACTCTTTTTTTTATTATTCACAACTTCAACTAGGCATTTATTGTTAATGCAACCAAATACTGAGCACGAAATATTCAGCCAAACGTGTCCCTTTCTCTCTCTCTCCTTCTCCCCTTCTCCCCCTCAGGCATGGAGTCCGCCGGCATCCACGAGACCACCTACAACAGCATCATGAAGTGTGACATCGACATCCGTAAGGACCTGTACGCCAACAACGTGCTGTCCGGCGGCACCACCATGTACCCCGGCATCGCTGACCGCATGCAGAAGGAGATCACCGCCCTGGCCCCCTCCACCATGAAGATCAAGGTGGGCCCCTCATCCACACATTACCTTTCAGTCCATTTAATATTGCAACCAACGCAACACTGACGTTTCCCATGGGTGCCCCACTTTCGCACTTTCTTCTCAACGATCAAATCTCACAAAGATTATGCTCATCTCAATCCCTCCGGTGTGGCTGTTTTGTATATCTTAGTTCTACTTTTACTTCTGATATAGCTTTATCACCATCTCTTGTATTTATGGCATCTCCATCTTCTCAAATTCCATTCCAATGCCAAAGCTACCAAGAATTGAGCAAGGGCTCAAGAACATGCATCATTCCATCCATCAATCTACCATCCATTGATTTACTGACCCTCCTCCATCTGCCCCCTTCCCCTCTCCAGATCATCGCTCCCCCAGAGAGGAAGTACTCTGTCTGGATCGGAGGCTCCATCCTGGCCTCCCTGTCCACCTTCCAGCAGATGTGGATCAGCAAGCAGGAGTACGACGAGGCAGGCCCAAGCATTGTCCACCGCAAGTGCTTCTAGAAAGCTCTGAGCCTCCCCCCTCCCCTCTTCTTCAGAACCCTGATTGATTCCCCCTCCCTGCTGGTCACCTTATGTCCCAGTGTAGCCTAGTCCGGCACAACCTAGTTCAAAAGCCCAATCCTGTTTTCCACAAGAAAAAAGTCTTAAGAGATGGAAGGAAGCAGTTATATTGAGGGATTCAACTTTTGATCATCAAGGCTGACTTAGCCTTTGAGAATTCAGCTCAGTCCCGTCTTTTCTGATGTTTTTCTTGTATAAACGATAACCAGGCTTAAACCACACTCCCAGTCCTTGTTTCGTTCTGTCAAAGTCTCTGCTTTGAGGCCTGATCACCATAAGTGCCTATTCAAAAACAACAATACTTCCCCCAGAAGGGCTCAGTTCAGAGCCCTCTCTTGCTCTCTGTCTCTTTCTCTTGCTGCCTGTAATACTGTGAATGTGGTGCTTGTCCTTTTACCCTTCTCCTAACCCAACTATCCCCCCCTCCTCCCCCCCCCCCATCCCTCTCCTAAATGTAACTCCACGTTCTGTCTTTTGCACTGCTCACCCCTTTCCCTCGAGTGAATCTCCCCTTTTTTTGTTATTGTTTACTGTCAAATGTCTTTATTTTTGAACAAATAACAAAAGCTTGAACGTTGCCAGTTGGGTGTTAAATTAAATCGGCGGGGGCCCTTCCCAGGTCAGACCAGATTCTGTCGAGACAATCGGTCAAAAGCTGAACTGGTGGTTACAGTTTTTTTGCCAAGCCTTCATGGGAAAAGGCGGCTGAGGCCATTGTGGTTCAAAGCAAGCTTTCAATTAGCCACGTGGAACATTCAAAAGCTGAAGGGTTAAGACTTGTATGTGATAACGTTGATGATGACATGTGAAAACATGAATATGACTGCCCCGGAAAGACAATAAAAGCTTGTATACAAAACAATGTTTGTGTATTCGGTTGATTTCAAAGTGTGTTCAATATCCTGGTCAGGAAGACGTCAAGACGTGTGACGCGTCGACCACGTTGGATTTTCTCTCTTTTTTTTCCCTTTCAAGTGAAACTCAACGCCATTTAGTCAGGTTTTATTGATTTTATTCGATTTTTTTGAACAAACTGGCAGTGAAAAAGAGCAGTTGTGGGGCCCGGGGTGTCGGTCAGCCATCGGACCTAGCAGATAACACTGTTTACTCTGACTCAAGCAAGACCAAAACACAGGTCCCGACTGGCCCTCCAGAGGGAGACGGCGTGACAGACGGACCATGGCTTTAGCATGTTTTGAGCTAACACTTTAGAGACCTGTATGTGCCACATGAGACCGCAAGTGGTTAGGACTTTATGCATGGTGTGAACCTGGATCACAGGTCTAAACGTGGAACTAAACGTTGACATTACATTACTGTGGCTAGTGTATTCCAATTCAGTAAGTAACCTCAGACACACAGTTACCTTTCGGGTAAGGTGTAACCCGAAGCAGCTTTGGCTCTTATTGCTTCGCCTCAAACTGCCATATTCATCACATAGAAAGCATCCCACACTACTGATAATAAAAAATAAAAAGGCATGGTTCTCCAAGTCAAAGTGTCCTCCCTTTTTGTGTTATTAAATCGTTAATATGTTTCCACATGGTCGGTAACGTCATTAAGGTAAAGCTGCCAAATGAAGATGATAAATATTCCAATCGCTAGATTGTCATTATAACAAGTGATTAATCTTTACGATGGATTATTACACTTTAACAAGATACATTTTTTCATGATCTTGTTGAATATGAGGTTGTGTTAGCAGTGTCCTAGACTACTCCACCTTAACGAGTATGCCACTAATAGTGGAATTAGTTGAATGGAGCTAAGGCAGGAATCGTAGGTTTCTCTTAAATGTCTTCTAAATATTATTCTTTTTTTTTATTATTCTTATTTACCACAGTGAGCACGAATGATGATAATAACATAGTGTCTTTAAAGACACGAAAAAACGTAGTATGCAAATACCGGATTAAAACAAAAACCTGTACGGTGTAGTCGATTTGGTTATGAACTGTTATCTTGGTTGGTTTCACAAGAAGGCACTATTATCCAGGGCTCCATTTGGACTTTTAGTTTTTTTAATACATGTAGTCCTACCGGTTTATTTCAATGAATTAAATCGGCGCACGCATGTTCTACACGATTCTCTCTTTGCACCAACTCAGTAAACAATATTACTCCCGATCTTTGAAACAAGATCACGATAAAATTCAAATTCAAATGCAAAAATAAACTGTAAAACATTCAAATAGGCCACAGCTTCTACAGAGACAAACACTTCAACATCTTCCATCACAGTAAACCAAACACAGATAATACAACAACAAAAAACACCCCGTAAGCAAATTCTATAAAAATGTGATCTAAAGAAACAGTGCTACACTTTCCTTTAAAACTATTATGTTATTTAGGAGGAGCTTTCTTCCAAACAAATGTAGTGTGTATTCTGATGTATAGAAGTAAGGAGCAGTTCAGCCAACTTGTTCTGTGTCTGTGATCGAACCCAGAACCGTCAGGACGCCCTAGCCACTGCATTATCCTGTGATGGTGACGGCCCTGTCCTGTATTGGCAATGCTTTTTAGTTTAGGAATACAATCATTACTCATGATAAAGTGGATTCCATGCAGCCCTACTAAAAACTCATTACAGATTAAAATAAATCAAACTAAAAATACCATCCAACTGTGTCTCGGCTGGTTGGCAAGTGTTTCTAGGCCATGCCTGTAGTTATGATTGAGAGTTATCGCCATTTTCCAATTGGCTCCTAATGGTGCCAGGGCACTTTCCATTCCAACCACAGCCAATTATGCCACCTGGTATGATTTCTGCCAATTTGAATGAGAATTTTAAGGAAATGTCTTCCAAGCAAACATCCACATTTTTGCACTTTGAGTAACTTTGAAACTAGCGAGAAGAACATTTGGTAAATAAAAGGCGCTATATTGCCAGAAGGGTCGAGCTGGAGTGTAGACTAATAGGGAACCATGGATCCATGTTTAAGGGAGGAAGAGCGTCCCCTTTCAAAAAAAAACTACAGGTACTGTATCACTGCGGACCTCTCACTCACGTCACACTGCCCACCTCGCTCTCACGTCACACTGCCCACCCAAAGACAAATCGAATCACACCCAGATTACCGTCAAAACTCTGAAAGTTCAAGCTATAAAGGGCCGGCCACTCCCGACTGCACTTGTAAAACAAAACCCAGGCTGTGATACTGCGAGGGAAAAGCCCGGGGCTCGACTCTAAACACGGTCCGTTGAGGTAGTCAGCTTCACTGCTCTCACGTTCTGCCTCGGCCCTTATTATCATCGCATGGGAAAAAGGACCGTTTAAGGTTCAGACACAATACAGATGACCTCGACCAGGAGCTGCAAAGCATTGTGGGTTGTAGCGATTCAGGGTTTGGTCCCGTAAATAAGGTATTTTTTTTCTCGGTTGTTAGTATTGAAAAAAATAAATCACAACAAATGTGATCAGTGTTTACTATCATTGAGTCATTAAGGAAATTATTTGATCCAGAGCAACTTGGATTCAGCTAAAGGTTATTAAGGAGCTAGCAGAGGTTATACGGTAATGGAAAGATTTCTCCATAATGGAGAAATTTCTCTGTGGCGTCAAATAATGTCGGGAGTGTGAATACAGCTTGTTATTGTTCATTAGTTATCAAGGTTAACTGACTCTGAGATAGTAGACACAAGGTCACTGTTTAGAGTTGTATTATGGAAAAGCATGAATCACAGACCCCCCCTCCATGTTCAACACCAATATAAAAATAAGAATGATAAAGCTCACTTCAGGTGAACTATGGCAATACAGCATACTTGCACTCTGTGGCTTAAACGCACAACAAACAGGTGAGCACTAACCCTGGCCGTAAAGGAAATGGCATTCCACAAGCGCAGGTCTATGAGGAACGTCTGAAGGCTGCAAGCGTCTTGCGTCGCTGGGCCTTAGTGGCTTTTTCCCGCCTCGTTGGTTGTAACACCATTAGACAGCGTTTTATAAAACGCTCAGACGTGAATGCTGAGGTACCTTTTTGGCCTGAGATCCACTATACACGTTTGATAAAATAAGCAATACAAAATAATAGAATTGTTCATTCACATTTCCCTCTCTTTTTTGTTAAAACCGCCCTCACCCTGTTAAAACCGACCTCAAAAACACCTTAAGTCATCTTCTCAGCAATCCTCAAATGCACTGTTCAATTTGCCAAATGCTTAACTTTAGCAACCACAAAAGCTTTTATTATTTTTTTCGCCACTAGCTCACAGCCAAGATACTTCCAACACATTCTAGCGCTTGATTATTACATTGGTCACACGATAAAGCCAAGCACTTCCAATTCACAGTAAAAAAAAGAGAGATAAATAAATATTAATAAAAGCCTCAAGTAAACAACACTGTAAAAATAGGATGTGTGTAGGTGGAGAAACAGCGCCCTCTGTCTGTCACCTGAGGTCCAGCACGCTAATTTTTGAATCCCTCACGACCACGTGTTTACAGATCTGGATGAAGAGAAAACCAAAATGGATTAACAACAAGAAGAGGCCAAAAAAAAGCCACATAAAGATAAAGGCAACAGTCCAAAACAAACGAACGTATTAACGATGTACACATGCACTTACCGTAAACAGAACCGGCTCTTTAGAGTGAGGGTGAAACCCTTTCAGTCTACAGGCAGACACCTCGGCCATGCCTGGGCTGGTCAGCTTAAAAACACCCGTACTGAGGAAGGGACGAAGAAAGAGTAAGAAACAGATTTCAATTGGAACGGTTTACAATTGAAACACGTTCCACCGTGAGAGAGCGGTAAAGCACCGTGATCACATGTTTATCCTCCGGCCCAAAGCCCCAGAGAGAGGCAGCGAAAGAGCGAGGAGACACATACGCTCAGACTCAGTTTACGTCTATGCACGTGAACACGCACAGCAGGAGACGGCCACGCGCGTGTGCGTTCGCTGGAGGATATGTGTGTATCCGTGACGAGGAGGAGGGACTTACTCGTTGTGTTTAGGCGCACACACAATGGCGATGGCCTCGGGCAGCATGAGCTGGTAGGAGCAGTGTGTGTGGAGGTCCACGCTGGACAGGAACGCCGTCTGGGTGGGGTGGGTCTGGAACCAGGGAGGGAAACAATCATTTGAGGGTGTCTGATCTCCAATGGTGTTTGTTGTTCTATAAATGCTGTGGTTCATTTTAAATACTAGTTACTCCTTGTTGAACTAATGATAGGATGACTGTACAGAGGAGCGCCCAACGACATCGCCGCTGAGGCTTTTTTCATGAACAACCAAGATGTCTTTTGGGACTGAAAGCAGTCCCAGAGGTATTCACAGGCACAGCCCACGCACCGCCCATCCCAGCGGCCACCCTTTTAAAGCCAATCATGGGCTTTGCACAGCATACATTATTCTTTTCATGCCATGTCTCACAAAATGTTTGGTTGAGGTTGGAATCAAACTGGTGCCCCAAGGTCCAAGTGGCAGACGGCTGTACCAATCCACTATCAACTGCACGAAAGGATGCAAACGCTCGCACACACACACACACACACACACACACACACACACACACACACACACACACACACACACACACGCCACACTGACATTCAGAGACACACAGACTATGTACACATGTTAAGGAAGGGCCATCTATGTTCCTGGTAAGTTTCAAGGTCCTGCCTCCTTCTAACACAGACTTGCGATGGAAATTGAGCGTTAGAGCTTAGCGTAGCTTTTTTCACATTTTCCAAATTGCCGCTGTGAGCGCATTTCTCATCTACACACAATTTGTACACACATGTTCAGGAGGGTGGCCTCTATGTGCATAGTAAGTTTACTTCCTTCTGAAGCTGATTTCGGGTGGATAGCGTAATGTTTGCAAAAAATATATAAATATGTATATATATAAAACCCGCAACCCGACCCCGGATAAGCGGACGAGGATGAGGATGAGGATATATAACCCCAAGTCTTTCATAGATTTATGAAAGACTTGGTATTTGGGACTATTGTGGTCCTGTGAAGACTGTTGAAGCTGTAACTGTGGTTAAGGGCAATGCAAATAAGCTTGCCTCGATACACAGGGCTTAACAGATGTTAATACACCACTTGAAAGCTCCTGGTGGATGACCAGATGTAAATGTAATACAGCGAACCTTCTTTTGACCTCGGGGCAGTGTTCTAGCAGTATTTACAGAGACAACAGATCGATTACAAAGCCCAGAGAGACAATAACAAGCAGGTAGGAGGGCAACAATAGGTGCGCTCGTGTCAAATATCAGCACACATCCCAGGCTAAATAAGCAGAACCGGAATAACACAATATACTCTGTCACCCAAAACAATATCAATACACAACATTTGTAAGAAAAGCCACAAGGTTTTTCGGCTTCTTCATATTTAGATTTTATTTCTGCCAAAGTAACCATCAATCCTCACACCCAAACCTTATACTGCTCAAAGTGTTAGCCTAGCCTTTGAGAACATGCACACACACCAAGCATGTGACTAATATTTTAGTTCTCCATTCCTCTACTTTCTCTCGCTCTCTCTCTCTCTTTTTCTCTCTCTCTTGTCACCCCCGATCTCATCACCCACTGTGAAAATATGGAAATATGAGGGTTTGGTTTCCATGGTGATGGGATATTATCCATATTACAATGGAGGTCACTGTATGTGTGTGTGTGTGTGTCTGTGTGTGTCTGTTTTCTTTGTAAGTGTGTGTATATGCATGTTCCCTGTGCGTGCGCAAACGTGTGTGTGTGTGTGTGTGTGTGTGTGTGTGTGTGTGTGTGTGTGTGTTTGTCCATACATGTATCCAGCCCAGTGTTAGCAGGTTGTGGTGGTCCTGGAAGCTGAACAGCTCCTCCACGTTCTCCATGTCGCAGAAGTCTGGCCCGGCAGACTGCTTAGGAACCACCACATGGGTCAGCAGGAACTCATTCTGGGTCTGAGAGGAGGGAGATGGGGAGAGAGGTTAGGGAGAAGAGAGGGAGATTTGTGTTCCGATAGAGTGAAACTATATTTCTAATCCTAAAGTCGAAAACAGAGTCTTTCAGATTTTTATTACCTTCGAAGTTAAGTATAAATAGAGTCAAAATATCAGGGCCCATATTGCACAAATTGAACCAGTGCAATGGGTTGTCACCATAAAATTATTGCTTATAATGAACTCAAAAAAGGGCTTCAGAATTCATTACAGATAAGGGCTTGTCAAGGACTTTTTTTCAAGCCATTCACATCCCAGCCACTTAGTACTACTCACTCAGTAGATGGAGTTGCTAATACATACAATATTGACATTTTAAAGTAAAAGGATCATGTGATTCAGACCAAAAATGAAAACTATAATTCATGTAAAATTGAAGATTATCATTATCCTATATCTAGATGTTTTCAGTTGACTTGTTTATTTGCTTGTTTCGTTCACTATAGGATTAGTCATCTTCACTGGTCATTTTGCTAGCCAGTTATGCTGGATTAGAGACCACACACCCAATGGAAGATGAACTGTTCAGGTTGTTTAGTGTGTGGAAGGAAACAATTTTGCCACACAGCACACCACACACCAACCAATGTCTTTAAAAAAAAAAAACAGTCCGGATTTTCAAAACCGAAAACCTTGCCAATCTCTCGTAATCAAAATCTTCACTCTAGTCTAAACCAACATGGCAGGCTACCATCAGGAGGTTATTTGGGTATTTCTGAATCTTGTTCATTTGTTGGCGGGCGTCAGAGTGCGTTTGTGGGTCCATCAGTTGGGTAGTCTTTCAGCTGGTAGGTAAGCTTGTTGTTACCAGTTTTCCACAGAGGACTCCACAGGTCTCGATCCCCCTGGCCGTATTGGAGTCGGCCAATAACAGGAAGCGATACGTCAGGTCTCTGGGAATCGCAACTCTCCTCAAACCTTCAATACGCTGGTCTGGAGGGTCAGAGAGAGAGAGAGAGAGGGGGGGTGAGGGAGAGAGAGAGAGAGAGAGAGAGAGAGAGAGAGAGAGAGAGAGAGAGAGAGAGAGAGAGAGAGAGAGAG
>JAOPUA010000072.1:9122086-9133249 GCA_027122455.1 Trisopterus luscus
TAAAAACTGAACAGTTTAAATAATAGCCTCCGGCTCGGTCGCGGCCCAACAAGTGAACTGTGAGTGACCGAGACTCCCTAATATGCTAATATTAATATGCTAATATTACAGCTCCTGGTATGGATTTCGTACAGCTGGAAGAGGAAGGAGGGTTGGCTGGCTTTCTAAATATTAACTTTGTTTTTTGGTCCAATTTAGAATGAAATGGGAAAATGACTACAAATATCGTTTTGTGTGTTTATTTATTATTATTATTTTTTTTTACAAATCCTTAAAGGTGCAGTGTGTATAATTGAGTGGCATCTAGCGGTGGTGTTGCAGGTTGCAACCCCTCCCTCACCTCCCCTCACCCCTCCCTCTCCAAGGACCAAGGTGAGGCTACAGTGTCTTGTACAGGCTGGGAATGTGCCAGGAGCGAAAATTCACATTGGACACATCAACCCACATCAACATCAACCTGATATCAACTTCGTTGTTCTGAATATGTTTTGTTAAGATATTTTGAAATATTATATTTGTATCTATTTGGTGGAAATATAAGGCTCATCATGCAATTTTATGAAAAATGTGAGAGCAGAGTCAGAGCACAGTCGGCACGGCAACTTCCCCTGTCATCTCTCTTGCATTTTCAACTACACCCGCCTCCAATGACAACGGCAGCCTCTGATTGGTCCAGATGTTGGCGAATGGACTGAGACAAACCTTTTTCAAAACAGTTGTAGGACAAATACTGACACCTTGTGGAATCTGTAAGCTATGGTATAACCATATCACTATAGAATATGGAATATTGTATGTATGAAATGTATGAAAATCATTCATGAGAATCATTCATTCCATCGTAATACATACCATTGGAATAAAGTTTAAACAGGATGATAATTGTCAATAATATGTGTATCACAGAGGTTGGTTACCAGGCCTTTGGAAAAACTATTGGAAAATTGGCGTGTGAGAAGGAGTTTTTGTAAATTTGTTTCCATGCATATCAGCATATGTGCTCACACATTTCATAGGTCGAAAGCTCCCGATTATTTTCTTTCTGGAAGCTCCCGATGACGTTATTTTTCATGTGTTATTTTTCATTCATCTGCCGTGTCGCCGTTCAAAAGAGTCGACTCCTTACCACAACTGTAAACCCCATCCCTTCTAAACAGCTGCAGTTCTGAAGGGGAATGTGTCACATAAAGGGGAGGAGCAAAGAATAGTAGACACGCACAGAGACCATCACACACATTCAAAAGCACCCACATCACACCCACACACGCACGCATAAATTGTCATGCATGCTCACACAGACATACACACACACGCACACGCACACGCACGCACACACATACAAGGTTCATAGTTTGATGCAAAATCCGTGTACAGACAAACCGCACTTCAAAAAGGGAAACATGTAGACTTTGATAGCTACAGAGTGCAATGCATTCACACACATAATCCGCATTATTTGAGCAAAATCTCACGTTATTGCCATGCGTTTATTTATTTATTTCTCTCTTTGTTATATGGAGCATTGGTTCAAATAGCCTGGAAATCGTTGAATGATCTTGTGCCAACCGATTTGTTTGATATAAGATTATGTAGTTTGCTCGTTAAACAAATGTTCCACTAGAGGACGCGCAAAGGCAATATTTTTGTAGGCCTACTGTATGTATCTCTGCACCGTCAGCTTAAACCAGGCTGAATATGGCAGGTATTGCACTTGTAAATGATAGCACTACTAAATAAAGTATAGATTCAGCTTCAACGGGCTTCATTGGAAGAAACGAAACATTTACACTGCCAAAGCAAAAACAGTCAAACAAGACACAACAAAAGATACAAAACAATAATAGCAAAAACTGAAAGTGCCCGATCCAGTAATCTACAGGATTGATCGCGGCCAGTGTGAACATGTTGCTCATCTACGCGGGCACCACGTGAACGCTCGTCGCTGTGCCGGGAGCGCGCCGGTAGAGAAGGTGAGTTTTTCACGTCGCACCTTTCCCCCAGCCGTCATTGCGTCACTGCAGCGGCGCAACCATGGGGATTGTGTATTCGGAGGTAAGTTTAGTATTAAGTTAATTTATTGCCGTTAATCATGAACGTTTGTCCGACCTGACTCGGGGAAAATCTTTAGCCTAATGTAGCTTACCTGGCGAAAGGCAACATCTGGTAGCCTGCGCCACATATCTCGTTACTGAGTCACACTCCTTTCGTGGATTAGTTGCAACATGAATCTGGAGAATGGCCTGTCAATATATCGTGATGAAAGTCGAATTCGTTTGGTAGTGTTGGTGGAGTATAGGACGGTATCGCCTAGACCTGTAGCAGCGTCACATTGAAAAACGAATATTTTCTCATTTTCATTATTTAAAAGTACTTGTTGGATGCTTATGGTGCCAGGGTTTCCCTCGACCATACATGATATATGTTGGTCCTGTGTACACAAGCGTTTCAATATTCATACGTCTCTGTAGACCTTGAATCATCTACCAAAATACAATTGGAAATACCATTTAGTCATATGTACAACATGTCTTCTATGTTATAGTGGATATCTCTAAACCTATCTATAAACCTCTGATTTAGTTTTCATTGACAACACGTGATAGGCTGAGGTTGAATACATCAAAGAGCGGTTCCTTAAGGACTAGCCATTAAGCCATTAAGTATACTATTATGTTTGAGAAGCCCTGCACACAGGTTGACTGAGGAGCAGTAGGCTGGTGTAGGAAGTTGTAGTAGGATGTGCCGAGAGAGTGACAGCACGAAAGATAAGGTGCGGTTATTCAAAACCTGACAGGTCTAACTTGTTTGTGAAGCCTTGTTTTTCCAAGAGCAAATGATCAGTATTTAAACCAAAAGAAAATAGCATGCACACTTTCCAATTCTGTTTGTATCTTTTGAAGTAAATATTTTAAATGATTATTGTAGCAATTTATGTTGCTACACTCCACCAAGGTGGCTCTTCCAAACCAGGACACAGGATGATGGTGTTGAAAACCAGTTTATTGCAGAGTTTAAAGGTGAAATTATTCACAGATCAGATGTTTCATTCTGCCATGTAGGAGTGTGATGGTGTGCTGGTTTAATCGTTGCAAATAGATTGTTCAATGCACAAAAGGTGTGCAGCCTCGCCCAACCCCAGAGCCTAATCGTCCTGGCACGGGCCAGCTGCTTAAACCAGATGTTAACCACACACTCTCCCCAGGTAATGCTTTAATACGCCATTTGTGTGCAGGTGATTTTAAAATGTGTCTTGTCCGCTTTTTTCTATTCTCCTCTCCTCCACTCCTCATCTTTCATCCTCTCTCTGTTCTCTCCACTTTTCCCTTGATTCTCCCCTCTTTTCCTCTCCTATCCTCTCCTCCCCTCCCCTCCTCTCCTGTCCTCCAGCCTGCCTGTCAGGCAGCCTTTGACGACGACGTACGCAAGCTTTATCACCTGCTCAAAGAAGACCCCGCGAAGCTCAACGTCCAGGACGTGGGCACCGGAGACACGCCCCTCATCGCCGGGTGTCGTCGTGGCAACCTCAAAGTGGTCCAATACCTGCTCGACAACCACGCCAATGTCCATTTGACAAACAAGGTACTGAAGCAAAATAATGGAACCACATTCAAATATGATGTGCTTTCAGCGCTGTGTGTGCAAATGGAATTAACATCCACCAGCACAGATCATGTTTATCCACCATTCGCCCCAAGGAGTATCAAGGTCTTTTCAACATCACGGATAGTGGCTTTAGTGAGTTGTCTTGAGTATCTAGAGTGGGCTTGAGATGAAACTGAAGCAGATATTTCGCCCGGCTGCCATTATTGAGAATCAAAATGCTAATTCAAGCACCTGTACACTCTGAGTCGGGTACTTTATTCTAAAGGAGCATTTCTCGCTAATATAGGTTTTAAAATCCTCTCACAAAAACATTTGAATGGCCACTCATGAAGCACCTTTGAACACAGGTTTAGACAGAAGTAGCAAAGCATTGCTCAGACTGAAACTGGCCTCCTTGCATCCCCCTTCTCCATGTGAACAGAAACAGAGGACATGTCTTCACTACGTGTCCAAGAGGACCTTCACGGCTCTGGACTACCTGATGATCATCATCCTCATGCCCATCCTGCTCATAGGATTCTTCATCATGGTAACAGTAACACACGCCATGCTTTTACATGATTACTGTACCTAACCCTACGGTCATGTACAGCATTATGGGATGTTACCCCTGAATTTTCCCACCTGAGAATAATAAAGTACATCCTTTAATATATTATTAAAGTACAGCATCATCTACCATGTAGAAAATGTGTGAAACAAGATCCAGCATATCCTTAGTTTTTTGGTAAATATCAAGCCTACAAAAAGAAGTTAACACTTTTTCCTTTGCGCGTCTGTGTGTAGGAGGACAAGAAGAGGAAGAACGAGAAGCTTATGAAGATGATTCTGAGCAGCAGTGTGGACATCAACGCCAAAGACTATGTGAGTGGAACCCGCCTCATTTGCTGTAGCCAATCACAGCCACGTCTTTCTAGCATACAGGGGTATTTGATTTGGCCAGGTGATGGATGGATGAATGGAACAGGTGATGAAATGTACATGGGAATTGAACCCCGGTCTCCTGTTGGGTGACAGTAGATGGATCCACTATACTATACATGCAGTTGTACATAGAAAATACTGAAGTATACTCAACAACCCAATAGGAATTGGCCGTTGTATTGCTTGACTCTTAAATTGATGTCTGATGTTCCATATGATGATATATGTGCATTTGATTTGGTTTCATGACAGAAAGGAAACACAAGCCTGCATTACCTGTCCCAGAAGAAGAGTCACAGACTGGTGCCGTTGCTGCTGGAGAAACAGGCCGACGCCGCTGTTAAAAACAATGTAGGCAAACACACACACACACACACACACACTGCTATGTTGATGCACTTGGTTTTACCTCTCTGTGTCTCTCCTTCTATACTTTCACTTTATTACAGGCTTTGGTTCAAGGTTTTATCTTCAGTAGAGTAACCAACAAGGAGAAACTGACTTTTTTTAATCAAAAAGTTTTTTCGATCCATTATCGTCTAGACAATAAATTTCTTAATATAGCCTAGATTTGATTCAAACGATGTGTGGAGATGTTTATTTAATTTGAGATGATTTACAGTTATTTGCTTCTTTCGCAAATGCGTCATTCATCAGTATCAAAGCTATCCACTGGAAAAGGCTATTTCCTCTTCTACTCTCCTCTTGTACTTCAGATGGGAGACACAGCACTGGACATAGCCAATAAAAAGAAGTTCCTGAAGATCGTCAACATGCTTAAGAAGTCTGGCTGACCGCATCAAGAGACAAGGAGACGGATAGGAAGTGAACGTACCCAGTGAGCTGCCTCTAGAGGGAGGTGGCTGTATTGGCACATGCAAAGATGTATATATCAACAACAACGCGGTTCTATGTATCATAACATTCTGTGTTTTTTTTTTTTGTATCACTATTTCCCAACTTAGAAAATAAATGCATGTTATTGAGTCCCCTCTTAACACCCACCCCAGCTATGTACAGTCAACAAAAAACAATAGTCAAATCTTTATTCCTATCAATGTATACTTTTGTAGATATTGATGAACGATTTTAACGAGATTATGAGAATCCTAAATTAAAACTGAATCACAATTGTATCTCAATGTATTGGAGTGTCTTTTTAATGGGCTACTTGTTGAAGTGCAAATACACATTTATGATAAGATCCTATCCTAAAGGGTCCTAATAACTGATAGATCCCACATAAATGCTTTTGATGAGGGCTCTTTATTTGTCAAATTAACCAATCCCACAGCAGTTGTTTCCACACGGAGTACTACAAATCAATAATCAACCAGTGCTCTATACACGTCCTCTATTATACCCATACGCGACAGACCTTAGACACACAGATAAAGTTAAAGATAAAGTCTGATGTATGTGGTATTAACTTCCTTTAAACAAACTAAAGACACAAAAGAATGCAGGAACACATGGGCAGCATTCCTGATAACAGCAACACTACTATACTTCTGCAGTAACACAGCAACAGCAATCTTTTGCTTAAAGTCACACATATATGATTGCTTGGCTCAGATATAAGCGTTTATTGTCATTCAGTATGACACCGTTACAGCTTTTGGGACCAAAGCTCTGTATATGTAACAACAGCTTGCTTTAGTTGTGGATGGTTGTACATCCATTTGTATCAACAAATGGATTAATTATAAAAAATATCTTCTAATTCCCTATTCGACTTAAAATTTCTCAGGCCAGCAGGCCAACAGCAAACCTCTTAGGGTTTACTGCACACTGGTAAACAATATGAAGATTAAGAAAATTGAGTAAAATAGTAACTTATTAGATAGAAGTACCTACTCTGATAAAGAAACAAATCCACAAATTGACGCTTTCAGATTAAAATAAGACGGAACTGGAATAAAATCAGATTCAAGGTCTCAGTGCAGCCTCCTTAACACACACATCCAAAAATTGTAAACAGGTAAATGTAGTCAGTGGTTCCACCTGTCCATTCCTCTCCTCCTTCCCTTTGCATCAAAACATTATTCTGTCCATTGTTTCTACTTGCTACTCTGAGAAAGAAAAAAAGACAGTCACGCTTTCAGATTTAAAAAAAGTGGAATAAAATGGGATTCAAGGCCTCAGTGTCACAGTCTACTATCACACACACACACACACACACACACACACACACACACACTAAGTCAACCAAAAATAGTAGATAAAAGTAGTCAGTGATTCCAACCATCCATTCCTCTCCTCTCCTTCCCTTCACATCAAAATGTTATTCTGTTCATTGTTCATTGTTGCTTAGTTTTGTTCATAAATCACTACACACAAGAGGTATGACACGATAGTGACCTCTGGTGGTAATTAAAAACAGTCAATTCTACACACAGAGGTAGCATTCGTCCTGCAGTCTTATTGGTGGAGCTGCATGAGTTTGAGGATCTCTGGATACATCTGTTCAGGGGCGTCCAGACCCCAGATGAAGTCCAGATGTTCCCAGTGCTTGATATTCTTGTGAAAGACCAGGTTGGAGACCTAGGTCAGAGAGACAGGACGGCACAGACAACAAATGGTAAATCAATACAGACTAGCGCATTAAACCAAAATGATATCTCATCCATTCCTTTTCCTTCTATGTACATTCCCTTTACATTTCTAATGTACTACATTAATACTACCGGTACTAATGCCATATGCATTCATAATTCCCTTTAGCTGTACTTTTAAGTGCGAGTGCTTTTACAATACATAAAAAGCCAGATAATGAAATGACAGGTGATTTGAATCAACGTCATTGCACTTCTAAGTGACTGTTGGGGGTCAGTTCTGAAAAGGACAGAGAAAAGGGGTTTCCCCCCCACCAACCTGAGTGAGCAGGAGGGCCACGTCTTTTGGGTCTGCCAGTGTATCGTGTCCCCCGGTAAACAGAGCCGTAGGAACCGTCATGTCTTTCACGTGGTACAGAGGGGGAGTTGACTGGATAGGCAAGGAAGAACAAAAGGAAAAGAGGAGCAAGGACAGACCAATGGATGTGAGCGTACTTGAATTCAAACCTAGTAAGTCTACGGTCTATGGTTACGTGTCTATGGTTATGACACGACAGAGGATTGATTTCTGTTTTTAGGCATTATCATGCCTATCATTATCATTTCCTAATATCCAGAGGGTCAGAACATATTCAGAACTTATTTGAGATGGGAATATACGTCCATGTGGAGGTCCTACCTGGTTGTAGTGGGCCATGTTCCCATTGTACCCAAAGTCGTACCCCATGAGCCTTCCACCATGCACGGCCTGGGAAGAAGAAAAGTTTAATAGATATTATACATAAACATATATATATAAAGTTTCCACTGGTTGGATGCCCTCATCGAAAGCATCTTACACCAGTCAAGTCAAGTCAAGAGTCAAGACAAGAGATCTTTATTGTCCCCGGAGGGCAATTTGTAGTGCAGCCAGCAGCATAAGACAACAGTAAAAACCAAGTACAACAGTGACACAACATACGCTAATAATAGAAATAGCAATAAAATACATACACAGGACAACAATTAACAATAGTTAATAAAATAGATAAAACAACCAATAAAGTGCAACCATGCCATCCTGGAAGAAACAGGATTTAAAGTGACCACAGTGCTGTCAATTGTTAAGAAGGCCAATGGCCACTGGAACCCAGGTATTTTTAAATCTGTTGGTCCTGCATCTTGGCACATGAAATCTGCGTCTGGATGGGACCAGTGCCTCCATTTCTTAGCTTGGGTGGCCTAAATGGGATTCAAACCCCAAACCGTGGCAGTGGTAATGCCACGCTCTGCTAGTGCACCTAGACCTAGATGAGTACCCCTGGTGACCCTAACCACAGAGAACAGAGGATCTCTTTGATAACCAAATCAACACGTTGTTTGAGTGATCGAAGCAACTGACCTGGGACCAGTGGATCATGTTCTGCACTGAGGTGCCGGCGGGGCAGTGGGTGGTGTAGACGGGAACACGAGTCTTTGGACACACACACAAACACACACACAGACAGACACACACACACACACACCGATCACCTTTGGGAACTCATCGTCTTGCGATGTAACTATTGTATTCATCACCTCATCCCAGAGCCGCTCAGGGTTCAGTCTCATGTCTGTGTACCCCCATGGTTTTGGGGGAGGCTAGGGAGGCTGAAAAACTTGGGGTTTGAACCCAAGGTCCACAGGCTACCTGGAGGTGTCCCTGAGCAGGATGCCTTATACCTTGGATAGAAGAGTCTGCAAAAACACGTAGATACGCCCTTCTTCCTGCACCTGTCTATGGAGTTTGCCATTACAACGTCCCGGGTTCACCTCAGTGAGACTATAGAGCTCTATAGAGCGTTTGCTCATAGGACAATAGATATAAATGCAATCAAAAAACTCTCACCATGTTGAGGTTAAGCTCGTCGAAGCCACAGAGGAGGAAGAAGAGGTTGCCACACAGCTCGCTGAGGACGACCTTGGTGCAGATGTTCTCTGCAAACCATTTGATCACGTCATTCTGGGGGAGGAAGTTCTTGTGGCCGAATAGGTCCTGCAGAGATGGTGAAAGGAATGCATGGTCAATACCTCCATCCAGACAGTTCAGAGCTAAGACCTGCACATCTTTGACCGTATTATGACGAACTCTTTCGATGTGTTCGTATAGGGCTATCTGAACATCAAACTGTGTTTATATTCTTCTGTAGAACAGCTTATTTACTATTAACATTTTGTCATTTCGACTTGTTTCCGAAGTCCATTTACAGTGACAATGTTTCAAAAACTATTAGAAACAGATGTTTTAGTGAAGCCAGCAGAGGAGGCTACCATGGTTTAATCACCCAGGCCGGTATTATCCTTTGATGAGCAGGTAGGGGGCTAGGCACAACATGCTCAAGGATGTGTCCTCTAGGAAGGCTGCCGACCCAGTAAACTTTTCGGGGTTGAGAGCTCAATACCCAAACCACCTCGCCCTGTATGTATATGAACAAGCTTGTTCATGCGATCAATGTATGTTTGGGCTGCAGTGGGTCAAGTCTTTACCCATATGAGGTAGTCAGGGAGGAAAGACAGCTTGGCCATGGGGCTTTTGGCGAAGGCCACGGTGGCGACTGGAGCCAAACCCACAAACAGCTTGATCTTACTGGCCAGCTCTGGCATGCTGGAGAACGCTAGGAAGGCTGGGAGAGAGAGGCACAGAGAGTGAGAGAGTGAGAGTGAGAGAGAGAGAAATAAAGAAGCATAACATTAAAAGAAAAAACGCTGACTGTAACGTGCTACAGGGATTTTTTTGCCAATCTCAATGTGATATATTAAGTCCACAGTCTACAGCATGGGCATGCAAGTGGAGAACCAAAGGCAGATGTGATACTGAAACTGCATATTTGAACCCACAACATAGGAAAATGAAGGGAAAGAAATATAATTCCTCAAATATGTTCTGAAGACTGGGTCGACTGGACTGACCTACATAGATGGGTGTGTGTGTGTGTGTTTGTGCGCGCGTGTGCGTGCGTGCGTTTGTGTATGTTCAGCATGTGATTTTTTTATAAATTAGTTTGATCTTTTACCTTTACTAACTTTATTCAAATCTATGAGATTAGGGTTAGGGTTTATTTTAGAAGCTGGTGCTGTCGGAGGCAAATAATAAGCCCGTCTAATCCTTTTATTTGGCCTGAATGCAATGTTTGGAAGGCCTACCTGTCTGTCTTCCTACCTACCCTAACTGAGTGGCATCATTGCTTATGATCAGGGTCTTCCACAAGACTAAGCAGACCTATTGCTAAAGCTAGTGTAGTAACCTGTTTTGGGGAAGTGGGGGGTTGGATTCTTTCAAAATCAAGGCCGGTTTCTCTGCAAATATGAGGCAACTGTGAATTATCTGTATGTGTATGTGTGACCGTGTGTTCATAGTGCAGATATATGTATTCGCTGTGTGTTTCTATGTTTGGCTGCAGTGTACCTATGGTGGTTCCCTGAGAGTGTCCTATGTAGAAGATTTGCTCCTGGCCCGTGGTCTTCAGGATGTAGTCCACCATGGCAGGCAGGTCCTTCTGGGCCATCTCATCATAACTGGAGACAATGAGGGAGCAAGGGGGAGAGGGCATGAGCAAACACTTGCGCTTTACACTTTCATACTTCCCAGTGGTCTGGCCGGTTCTGACATCATCTTGCACTGGGGAGGGGGGATGGTGTAGAGAAACACAGCGAAGAGAGGGAGGGGAAGAAGGGAGAGAGAGAGAGAGAGTGTACCACTCCAGCATGTACCATATACAGGGCGAGGTTCCGTGCGGTACCTGAACTTCCAGAAGGCGTCCTGCTCTGGGTCCAGCGTCACGTGCCTCCGGGACCAGGTGTTCCCGCGGCTGTTGGCCAGCCACACGTCGTAGCCGGCGTCCGCCAGCACGTAGCCCAGGCTGGAGTTGGGCGGGTTGGTGATCCAGTTGCTGCCGGCCGCCAGCAGGCCGTGCTGCAGGAGCACCGCGGGCCTGGGTCCTGGGGGAGCACCGCGGAAAACATCCGTAACTGGACTGAACCAGACCCCCCGGTGGGTGCTACTATTTCATCTTAAGTCACTTTTGTTTTACTGAGGTTCAGGCTTTGGCTGGCTCTGATCGCC
>JAOPUA010000072.1:9174293-9190998 GCA_027122455.1 Trisopterus luscus
AACAGGTGAATGGTGTGAAAACCACACCATTTAACTCATTCTGTAAGCTACACCCCATACCTTTCTGAAATGGGCTGTGGTGTGCGAAAAGCTTGGTAGCTTTTTTTAAAGATCTGAGGGCAGATTTGGTTCCATTTGAACAACAGGTCACAGATCAGTTGGACTATGGGCCATATTGGAGTTCACAGCCAGAGCAGCTTCCACATTGATGGTTGCAGCAGGATCCAGGGGTCAAAGTTTAGCCCGTTGACCTCTACACATAGCAATAGCCTGGGATTTGGTTTCAGTACGTGGGTGCGGATCCACCAATCAGGACAATACAATTCAAGAACGCATTTGATTTTGGTTTGAAAGAAACACTGATACGTGCTGGTGGGGCCGCAGCCCAAGGCCTCTGTCTCTCCTGTGGGAGCCGTTTAGAGGAGCCAAGAAGACATGCCTGTGTCCGGTGGTCCGCCTACGATAACTACTCTCCAGCCACCGAGCAGAATGGTGTGTTGACCTTGACAGCAACGCTGCTTTAAGACATGCCCTGCTCTCAAAAGCTGCACAATGTACTGACATACTGTACTAATAGGACAAAAAAAAAATAATAATACTACTTTGGATAAAAGTGTGCTAAATCATGGGTCGGAATGCGTCACCAGGGAAAAGTAATGACATGACCTGACTGTACCTTAAAATTTGGGGAGAAGTATCTGTTGGCCTTGTCCTTATTGGCCTTGTCCAGGTCGTTCTTTGTCAGTGACAGCACCAGGAAGTCCCGGTCGCTGTCTGGAACGCCGCCCCCGCCCGTCCCCTGGTTCTGAAGGACTCCGTCCACTGGCTCCCGCTGTGTCCCGGCGCTGCCGTTTTCCAGCCTCTCCACATGCTCCTCGGGCCCGGGGATGAAGAAGGTGTTGACCCAGAAGTGGAACATCTTGTCCTGAAGAGTGGCAAAAGGGGTTCATGGAGGGTTATCTTCCTAATACAACTCTCAACTGTTGTTACGAATGGGAGTGCAAGAAGGAGTGCCTCAGGGTTCAATTTTCGGCCCCTTGCTGTTTAGCACATATCCATCAATAAGTGCAATGTCTACTTATTTGTATACACCTTCAATATTAATAAACTTTGAACCAAAGAACCAGTGGCGCTCTGTGCAACAGCGGGCCTAACCACTCCAGAGGAGCTGGCTGTCGCCTTGCATGGTTGAAACCTCTGTCGGTGTTTGAATGTGTGTATGAATAGGGGAATATTAGGCCGTATTGTCAAGCGCTTTGAGTGGCCACTTTTCAAGTGCTATATAAATACAGCCAATTTACCATTGCAAACACACTCTAGCGTGTCCTCAACTACATCAAACTATGTCTGCGACGCTATGTTGGACACAGGCCTATCAACACCTTCACAGATGTAGCAATGAATTGGTGTGGGGTGGGGGCTCACCTTCTTCATCATTTTGTTCTGCTTGTGGAAGAACTCCACCTTGATGTCCCCGCAGACAGGAAGTGGCTGGGGGAACTCGAAGAACATGAGACGTTCTTCTCTCCGTGTGTGGGTTGGATTGGACGTGTGGATCTTTACCTTCACCTGGTAGACCACAAACTGGGGATCTGGAGGAAAGAATGGAGGGGAAGAGATGTTGTAAATTAAATAAATACTAGCCGTTTTTTTTCTTGCATGCACAGATCTTCATGGAGATTGCAATATCTGAAAACTAGGGCAGTACATATATAGCATCTTCCCATAACTATTATTAGTTTTAAAATGAACTAGTGGATTGGTCATTACAAAATGAGAAGCCCATGCCCCCATATCACAAAATGAAATGATTTGGCTTTGCCAATCTACCGTTTTAATTGCACTCCTAATGCTATTGGACAGAATGCTCACATTTGGTCTGCCATTTGCTTTTATATGGTTTCAGATGAGTTTCTGTTCTCTAACAGAACTGGACTTCAGTTACATTCCCCCAAAGGCAATGTAAGAGAGGGGGGCTCCAGGGTCCAGTTTGGGCCCATTGCCGTTTACAGATACATGTTATTACTGTTCGGGGGCAAAAGGTCCAAACTTGACAACCCAAAACAATGAGATGTATGAAAATACATTCCTCTCTATGATTGACTATGCCATGATTAGATTGCCACAATTATATGACTTTAGTTTTCATTGCATGGAAGGATTTTCCATCATGAACAAATCTAATTCTATACCAATGTTATTTGTACTGAAAATGGAAAAAGGTGTGTGCCTGAAATAGCATTTGCATTAGGCAAGATCCACTTAAATCCAACTGTTCTGAAATCCCCTACACCAACAATTCCCATGAGACACCCATCCCACCTCACTTCCCCATCTCCTATCAATGAGAGAAGTATATTAGCTATGTCTCCAGACCCCGTTCAAAAAAATTGAACAGAGTTCATTAGTACAAATAAAATGAAACAATGAATGCATCACTCCAGTCAACACAGCATACAGAGTGAGATAAAGAGAAGAGTGGCATCTGAAGTCACCAGATTAGAAATGCAGTAGTTTCCCCCTGATTTTGGCAGTATGAGTTTTGTGACTCTGGCCGTTCACTTTAACAGTAGCCACCGAAACAGCAGAAAGTTAAAGAAGACTATTTTTAGAACCCATCTGCCAGTGTGGTTAGCATATGAAAATTTAAATTACTAAAAGTTTGAAATCAGCTTAGGAAAGCAATTTAAGAAACCTCAGTCAGGAAATTAAGGTTTGCAGAAAGAAACTCTGCAACCACAACGCATCTCTTAAAGGACACAGTATGTGGCAGGCAAACATGGAATATACATATAAAAAGGCAGGGAATTAAGGTCTTAGAATAATACAAATGTTATTCCTTTAGTGATAAACAAAAACATCCGTTAAATAAACATCAATTTATGAAATAAAATGTTGTACTTTTTGCGATTCTCGTATGATGCATACGATGAGTAAACTGATGTATCACATGCCAAGGTGGAGATATTTGACCAAGAATATGCAATTAAACATGTTAAGACATTCAAAGTGTAGGTATAAATAAAGTAAATCTGGTTAGTTTTACCCCAGTGCCAAGTCCCTCTCCTGAAGCCATGAGGAATCACTGCATCGCTCTTATTTTTTACGGCAGAGTCTCCTTGAAAAGAGAGGGAAAGAGATCAACATACACACACAGTCACACACACACACACACACACACTTACTAGAGCTGGGTGATACTTATCATAAAACTATTTAAAACGACCCAAAGAATATGTAATGGCTGCTTTGGCTTTACAAACCGCACAGAAGATTCAAGAAACGGTCTCTGGGATGGTGATCAAGCACATTTAGTGACAAAGAATACATTGTTGGTTAATCTTAAAGAGTCTACCGAGATCACAACATGTGCTCAATTTACTGACATGCGAGACCATGAAAAGATTAACATTCATGAACAATATCACAACCGCCAAAAGTCCTGGGCGATATCTAGTCCCATATTGTGTTATTGATATGCTTATCACCCAGCCCTACTAGCACCCACGACATCAGAGACAGGAGATAGTGAGAGTGTGCCAAGTTCGTTTGGGGATGGATTTAAAAATGAAGACTACTTAAAAAGACATGCCGACTAGAAAGGATGCAAGGAATACGAAAATATTGAATTGAATATGCAGTCCATATCTCAGCGCGGACTTGAGTATTCATTTTGTAGGTCCTTTTTTTTGAGCTAATACATTCTAAGTCTGTTTTTAGCTGTATTTTATACAGTGCCAGGGTTAGGGTTATGTGCGTTACACCAACCAAACTAACACACTACTAACAATGCACTCCTATGATAGTGTCTTACGTTAAATTTGCAACAAAAAAAAGAAAAAATTGTTGTGATGTCAGGACGTTCCTGGCAGTCAGTATGTAAAACATGTTGAATGCGTGGAGAGCTACCTACCCAGGCGACCTGCTTACCATTGGCAAACAAAACTACCAATAATTGGATAATGAAAATGGCCCAACTAGAGGGGTGGCACCAAGCTTTGGAAAATATCACTGCACGCAATTGGATAACACTATAAGCAATCAGAAGAATACAAGGGGTGACGTATCCATACCAGCGGAGCTAACCAATAGATGCATCCGGTCGGTAAAACAGCAACGCTTTTGGCCCGTCTATATCAGACAGACCGATGTCATTGGTTAATGTTCTGGGGCAGGGGAATGGGGGAGTGCGTGTATTGCTCGTTCCCAGAGTGACTCGCATAGCAAATTCAAATTGTGCTCTCGCGAGAACTCTGGATTTCCAGGGTAGTATCGGCTCAAGAAAATCAGTTTTTATCCGAAAAAATCCATATCGGTCAATCCCTAGATGTAACCCCAACTTTACCATGGAATTTGAATGGCTGTTGCAGTCGGAGAGAAGGAACTATACTGAAATATTTCAAGTTATAGTCTGTGATGATTTACGGACAATACAATTGTGACGAGTACAAACGAGTGAGTCAGACAAGAAAATTACATTTTATCGTGCAGTGGGTTGGTATTAAAATAAAATTTCAGGTAGAAAAAAAGGAAAATCTTATTGTGCCAATACTTAAGGAGTCGGCTTCATGGCCACATCCGTTTGGACTTCAAATGAATAAAAAAACCTTCCGCATCATGATACAGAGGAACCAATCAATCAACCATTGGTGATTCATATGATGACCAAGTAGTGGCACTTATTGTGCATATGGATGAAACATAAATGAATCCTTGGTCTGAGCCACCTCTATTAGAATGTCTTGGAAGACCCCAGATAGCCCCAGGCGGCACAGCACATGGGATTGAGGAGCCAACACCTGTAGACCACGGTCTCAAGCGCTCATGCCCTGAGCATGGGCTTGTTAACCTCATTGAGTAGCAGTTGGTGGAAAACTTGAAGAAAAACTGTAAATGGCTGGCTGTTTTTCTTCTAATGTCTGATTAAAAGGGACCTCTTCATTTTGTATATTCATCATTTAATAAAAAAAAAAAAAACATCTGAGTGTCCGTCCTTTTTTGCCGACAACTTTGGACTGTGGCTTGGCCTGTCACGATAAGCAATAAGTCAATTAATCGCACAATAAATTAAAATGAGACTATAATTTTGCCGTCCGTGATAAATAACCTTTTTTTTTTCTTGCGTATCTCTCTATCAAAGAGACTGGATGACAAGAGTTACACTCCGGACCCTTCTTGCTTCCTTAGCGTAATGAGGAGTTAACCCTCGAGTTGTGTCAGTCACTTGTCAGCTGCATGGACTCTGTGTGGTGGCGGAGCCCTGGCGTTATCGAGTCAGAGCCTGTCTATACGTCAGTCTTCCGCGCTTCTTCCTAGACATTCTCTGCCAGAGTGCAGCATGAGAGCCCTGTGAGGAGTAGCAAGTCAGAGAAAATACTAGTTGAGATTTGGAGGAATGAAAAACAAAGATAGAAATGTTTTCAAAGCCGAACGCGACAGCTGCCGTGTGGTAGCACTTCGGGTTCGAACCGAATGACTATGGTGAACCACTTAACCTATGCGGGCCGGTATATCGCATTTGTTGTAAAACAGTAGCAACTAAACGCACCAATACAACAAACATGCATCTGCACCTAAAGCATAATCAGCCAATGCAGTTTTTCCAGCTGCGAAAAAAAAATACAACAGATCATGGGACGTCTCCCTGTCCACAATAACTGGGTAATTTAGTCTACAAAAAATTTCAAACAGGACAGTGCAAATGGTGCGCACTCACAGACAGTGTAGTGTGCTTCACGTCATTTTTATTTCAATTTTATTTGTTTTTGGTTGTGTTTGTGCATTTTTTGTTAAAATAGACCATGTCCATTTCATTTATTGTTTTTGGTTGTTTTGTTTATTTATTTTGGATATTTAAAATGTCTTTCAGTTCCAGTGTTAAATATTCTTTAGAAATAAGTTTATTGATCTTTCAAAGGTTGAACTTGCATTATTGTGCCATTACCAATATGTTAGTTGAAAATGGTCTCAAAACGGCAATATTATAGCAATAATTTCTGGAATGATTTATCGCCCAGCAAAATTTGTTATCGGGACAGGCCTAAACATGGCACAGGATAATGAAGCAATAAAAGACACAATCACACACACAATCATTCGAAATCTTGAAGAAATATGACCTCAAAAAGAAGGTAGAAACAACAGAGTAAAATGACAGAACCCGAGCGTAACCAGACTTGCTCCATGCCCAAGTTCCCATGCCTTAAAGGCTGCAATGCAAATGCATATGCACGGCATGGCACATGGTTCACTGCTAGTGCAACAGGGTTAGTAAGGACACTCAAAGCATGGCGGGAGGATCACTACCTAGTCAATCCTGTAAGATTTTCAGATGAGGTTTGGATATAATCAAGGTGAATTATGTGCAGTTTAAAGTGTTTACATTTCACATTTATCAAGGCATAGATTGACGAATGTGTGCAGAAGGAATAGTTCGACTGGACTGGCCGACGGGGCCAAAAATTATATCACGATAGGTTTATCAAGGTGATCAATATCAATAATTCTCACAATATATATTTAATGATAATAATGCCTTATTTACAGTTTCAAGAGTTCTGCGTTTGGGTTGGGAACAAACACTGCATCGACACCATCAATAGGTAAATTGACTGTCCCTGCTAACAAATAGCCGTTTCAAATTTCCATACTTCCATCATAAAAGATATACCAATATAACTGCTGACAAAGAGACCGTTGGACCTCTTGAGAAGCAGCCAAAGAACGTGATCCATCAAGGAAAGTGACCGAGATAGGCAATAGACAGGTGATGAGAGTGATCAAACTTACTGCATGTTCCTCCGGTAAACATGGGGACCGTTTCAAAGACCATCTTGTGGAACAACAGGGCCACTGGCTTGTAGTCCAGGTTGTTCCGCAGGAGGTGGCTGTAGTAATACACGTATCTCCTCTGGCTTGGGATGGTAACACCCTGAAGAAGCAAATATTGGGTAAGATGATGCCGATACGGACACAATACGTTCTGGAAGGAGAAACCTAAAGGCTTCTTTAATAAAGATGCCTTTTAATTGCAGTGTGGCTCATCACTACTGATCAATAACCTAGGTTACCGAATGTTTTGCCTGATTACAAACAAAATATTTACGGTGCCGTGCAAGGCAGACGGACATGGGGAAATCACTGTATATATTAACCAAAGACCCTATTTAGAACAACATTAATCATGAACAACAAGGTCTCAGACCTTATACTGGCCGATGTCTGCAAAAGTGAGTCAAAAGGGATGATCCCATTTCAGCTAGCTTCATTGCAACAGTTGAAGATGTCACTCATTGATCTCGGACTGGAATTTCAGGATGAACAATATTCATCCATATACACTCATCAGAACTCTTAATGGCCCATATGCCAAGACATAGACATGAGTGATACATGCGTGCATACGCAAAACATTTTACTATGACGAATGGAAAGAAATCCCCAACTAACAAAAACAACCAATCTACACACCTACAAATATCGATAGATGGGCGGCTCACCTTTTTGTCCCGGGTGCGAACCTCTCCGTAGAAGTCAAGGGCCTCCTGGGCCTTGAGGAACTTGCCCCGGTGCAGCAGGTAGGCACAAATCATGACCCCGGTCCGGCCCTTGCCCGCCTTGCAGTGGATGGCCGCCACGTGGTTATCGTCCTCGCTCAGCCACTGGTCCAGGTCCTCACAGAAGGGCTTTATGAGCTCCAGCTGGGGGGGGTTGTGGTCCTCAAACGGGTACTGGGCCACTGAAGGCAAGGGGGAGAGGAAGGCGGGCGAGGCAGGTTTATTTGAACAGCGCATTTCATTACACAAGGCAGATGATTCAACGTAAGGCAGGAGGGAATCTGGGGGCATCTTTAGTCCACGCACACAGCTCAAATCTGGGATAGATGATTCAGACATGTTTTATCAAAACCCTAAAGTAACGCATGATAAAGCAATGGCTTTGGGTTGTATGTAAATATACATGGATATAACACACACACAGTTATCTTACCCCGGCAGTTGAACTTTGTGGCATCATACTGCCGCTCAACACATCTTGGGAACACAGAAGAGGTGAATGTTAACAATTTATTTTTAATATATTTGATTATTTTTGCCCCTTTATGGACAGGACAGTCAAGAGAGAAGGGAGAGTTGGTTGCAGAAGAGAAGGACAGACATGGAGCATAGGACCACAGATGGGAGTCAAATCTGGGTCGCTACAAGCTTCCCCAAGCTCAAGGCCGCTGTCCTCATGACACTTACAGATTGTAAATCTTGTAGTGATTCTTGTGTTTGGAGTCCAAGAACCTGGGAGAGGTAAAGAGTAAAAGACAGACATTAAATTAAAAAAAAAATTATATATATATATATATGGGAGGCAAACTGTTGGTGTTCAGGCACAAAAACACCTAAAAAGGTACATCATTTACAGAGGTACACAACAGAATGAGAAAGGGAGATCGAAAGGGAGACGGATGATTCATGGACAACCGGAAGGCAATGTCAAGGTCAGGTGGGAGGGCCAGTTAACCAATACAAAGACTGACGTATTCAAGCAGGCACGTATGACAAGCGCACGCACACGCACACACACACACACACACTTACCGTACAACGTCATCTATGTTGTTGCGATAGACACCCTCTAGCTTCTCTGCAGGGAACCCCATGGCGATGATGTTGGGGTATATGTCTGAACACACGTTTGGTTAAGGGAAAAGTGGGCCACACACACAGCTTTCACTGCCCTTTCTGGTTATGTTTTCGATGGGGGGGGGCAGTGGGAGAGAGAGAAAGCTCATAAATTATTCATTGGAGATTGGCCAAGTGAACTTTCACATTTTTTTCACGTCTCGGTGTTACCAGGGTGGGAGGGCTTTGAACCTTGGAACATATCTAAACACCCCTGGAAGTCGCCGTTGACTGACCGACTACAGTATGGTGAGAGTAGACAAATATCAGCCACCAAATCAGTGACTGGCATGGCACAGCATCATTCTTGTACACGATGAAAACATGCACGGGTGGTCTATAAAACTGACCAGGTGCAGTGAAAATCCCTAACTTCCTATACTATTCTTCTCCTTTAAGTCCCACCCCCCCACACTCATCTCTTTGTCTCTCGGACCCCCTGGGGTTTGAAAGCCGCGGTACACCGATGCAACACAGAAGGAAAAAAATTCTGCATGCAGGCTTCCAGTGCGACCGTGTTTAGCAACGCAACAACGTTATAAACGGAAACAAAACCATGGGGGTGGAAGAGATAGGAGAAGCGAGAGAAGACACAGGTGTGGATGGTTTCAAATCATGACATCATTGATTCTTAGACAATAGCGTTGATACCAGTACCCCCCCCCTCCTCTAGCTCCGTCTACCCTTCTCTTTCTAACTCCACTTGAACAAAATGCATTTCGTTGAGGATTCTGAATGCAAAGTTTGACTAGTCCAGCACCATCCTCTCAAATTTTCCAGTCTTTCGCCCGCCTCTCCCTTCAGCTCATCGGTGTCACTCTCTCCCCTGCCTCCCTCGCTCTTAAATCATGACATCATGGGTGCATCTGCTACAGAAAACACAATCACAAAACCGGCCAGGAGAACACGGGTTTTGCAGGCTGTAGAACGGCATGTTTGCGTCGCACCTCTGCGACGCGAACGGAGGACGTTCAGTGCAACTAGGAATGTCCTCAGTACGTACCGCTCATCCTTCGTCCACCCTCTTCCCTTTCTTTTATCTCTCCTCCCCTCTCCCCCATTTCCCTCTCTCTCTGTCCCTCACGTCAAATTGACTCTGAATATATCGGAGCGGGATCGCGTCCAAGTCAGTTTCAGTTTTCTTTTCTTCTTCACCAGACAACTCAAAAGGGTGGGGCGAAGACAGTCAAGCGAGACAACAACACACATTCTCTTCTTTCTCCGAAGAGCAGGGGGCCTTTCTTTGAGTTTCACTCCTCCTCAGCGCTCCCTCTCTAGCATCTGTGCCTTCTCTCTCACTCTGAGTTACACCAGCGTAAGGCACTTCATTACCACCATTATCATAATATTGCCATCACATTAAATGTGGCAACATTATCCGTGCCTAGTTCAAATAATAAATGGACAGCGCAGAAAATGGTGGCGCCATGACAACCAGTGGTCAAGTACAATACTTGACATATTGACAAGATGTCGATATGTTACTTCTTTGTCACTTACTGCTTTGGACAAGGGCTTGAGACTGCCTGTGGAATACCTTTTGAAGACCCCCAAACCCGACCCCTGGATAACGCATCGTTTATCAAGTGTATTTGAAAATCTGCCTTGCATTCAGTAGCAGTTTGATCCATCCGTTAATGGGTGTGTTCGGTGTGCGTGTGTGTATGGTAGTCTTTGTGGGCGAATATCAGTCCGAGAGCGCATCTTTCCCTCTCTTGCTTCATTCAACCAAAGCCCCTCTCCACTTCCTCTTTGTCTCCTTCCAGCATCACTCTCTCCCAACCCCGCCTCCCGTCTCTTCGCCACTTCCATATGTCTCAATATCCCCCCCTCCATCATCCCTTCATTTTCTTTTCCTTTTGTACCGGGTCCATTTTTCTTTCTAGTGCCTCGATCTGCCACCTTTTCCTCTCGCGCACTCGCTTTCCGCTTGAGAAAAAGAATGACATCATCGATGTAGCCATCGTTGTGCCAACCAAAGTCTGCCCTCTAACAGGTTCACATTAATAAGAGCCCGGAGAGAGAGAGAGACACCGAGAGAGACGGAGAGAAACCTTTAGTAAAATTACTTAATTAAAAAAGGGAAGGCAGTAAATTATTAATAAAAATAATTATGAAGAAGAATTCAGGACACACAAAAAATATATTTTTAAATACAATTCAAACTAACAAAACCGCATTTGGAAACCATCACGAATAGTTAACCAAGAATTTCTAAGTAACTTAATAAAAAAGGATTTGTGCCCGTGTCCCGTTTTTAATTTCTGCTGCTGTTCTTGGTTTCCCAGTCTCTTCCACCAACAAAATAATTGAATTATGCATACTAAAATGACCTATTTTGTCAAGCTAGGCCTACTACTCAGCACTGCTGAGGCAGACGGCAGCCTTGAACCAACTTAACTAAGAACACACGCATCGCACAAAAGACAAAATTGTCTCAAATCCCTGTCATGGCTAAATGTTGCGCAGCTAGACAAACGGTTTTTTTTATGGTATTCACCAAAAGGCTAACCAAGTAAACTGCAGATTATTTGAATTTTGCATACTATAAATGACCTATTTTGCTGGTTCTCTGTGATGCTGCAGGAATTAAGACACATGAGCCTCCAGCTGAGAGGACTGGTTAGTAAACGTTGAGAAATTCAGGCCACTTGGGCCAGTGGACCAGGGAAAGGTTTATGGGACCAGGGAGCAGTTTATGAGACCCGGCCTAGCCATTATTGCAGATTGCCCTGTTAAATGCCAATTACATATTGTCCTACTTTCTGTCCAAGAACCTTATGAGTCAGCCTACAGATAAGCAAAAGACATCTGCTTCTTTCTTCTGCACAATAAATACCTAAGTCCAATGAAATGACATTAGCATCAAACTAAATAGATGTAGTATTTAGTTTGATGCTAATGTAAATAGTAAACATATGTAAAATGTCTCTTTGAGATGCAGCAATTCTGCACTTGCAGGAAATTGAAAGAACAACACACAGCCATATCCTTCACAACACTGGTGTCCAAATACTAATCTTCAAATTAAAATAGCACAGTGGAGTGGGGTTAGCCAATATAAGCATGACCCCTTCCTATTTCAGTCAGCAGATGGCAAAATGAATAGGGCTACAAAGCTCCAACTGTACGCCTCCAGTTCAGGCTCCATTGACAGCTAATATCAACCCTGCTAAAGTATCCCGGACTAAGTAAATAATCGGCTGCATACCCAAAAGGCAATATGCTGTAGCCGGCCTAGCTTCCATTATCCCTCTGGATGAAAATATTGAATTCCCCCTTTTGGGAGGGTGTGTAACAAATTGATGATCAAGTTTAAATTCAAGTTTAAAAACACCAACTCCATGTTATGGATCTGCATCAGACCGAATTCAAGTGTCTGAATGTAAATGCAGTTAAATGGCGTTTAATGTGATTGTGATTTTTCAAGTGCTTTTTCAAGAGAATGCTGCTAATTATGTATCAATGTTTTAGAAATGATTTTGATATTTGGGGAAAGTATTCCACAGTTCATCTATGTACACCAAAGACAAATGAAAATCTTCATTAACTGCCACTTGTAACAAATACTATTGGACCCCACAGTGGAATGATAATGGCTCATTTAAAAAATATTCAAGTGTTTCAGACTAATTGCAATTGTTTACTGCATGCACCATTTAACAACTCCCTTGACGGGAACTGCTCTCGACTCATTTTGTAAACATTACACCCCGTTAAAACAGCCATACATTTTAGCTTTTACAGAAATTCACGTGCAAATATTGAAGCAGCTTCAAAATTTGATGAAAGACTTATGATCGCCTTACCTTAGTGCCCCATGTAACACTTTAAGGCTAGGAAAAGCAACACATTTTAGCCCAAACTAGGTAATATCACGGCTAACCAAAGTCTCATACAATGCAATGTTCTCTTATCAAAATATTGACATTGGCCGGTACCAGCATCACCAAGCTTCTGCTATGCACCACGGCCGCCATATAGGGCGACACTTGCATTACAGTGTGTGATAATATATGCTCCTCATTAATCTTGTCACTTTTCACACGTTTTAATTGACAGCACATGGTTGTGTTTTTATGCAACATTCCCCGATAGTTCATTTGCTTTCACATGCAAGTGACAGCCAAGGGGTTTTCATTCACTCGGACTCAAAGTTGAAGGAGGGTTTCATATCTACTATAATATGCAATGCAGTTCAGTAAGTTAAACTAGAGTCATTATGGCCGTGCTTTCTCATACCTCTGTGTTCGCAGGGGGCATCATTGCTTCGCAAAGACGCTTTACTTAATTTGTGCGACGTCCAAAATTACTCATATTGACAATTCGTTGTTGTCATTACAAAAGGCTGACACACTATGGTTGCGAAGCGTGATTTTGCAACATTGCATCAGGTAAATTGATAAGCCATTACAATTATCTTTAGATTTGTCCAGTTGAATTTGCAGATAACGCGCTGACGTGATTTGATTTAATAACGCAATAACTACTGCATTTCCCGTTGCAGTATAATCTGCCAAGAACGGTATCAAACAATGCATTGATTGACCTTTGGTCCTGGTACAGTATACCAACTACCACGTTTAGCGTTACCCCCAATTAGAATCTACGGCCAATCATTCCTAGAATAATTATCCATCAAAGAGGTTACCCTGCAAAGTTCCAACTAATGCCATTCTACGGCGCAATGTCCACTGGAGTATATTCAATTTAACACAGTAATGACATAAGTTAAGTAATAGTAGCTTAAACAGGGACGACTGACGGTAGGCCTAATCATTAAAAATATATGTATTTATATATTTAGATTTATTTAGAAGTGAAGAAAGTCTAGATTACATTTAAATTGCACAAAAAATTGTAACAATATATCAAGGCTCTTAGCGTTCACTATTGATAACTTTTTGCCGAGTTTATAATATTTGTGTTAATGGAATATATGTTGCAGCCATTCATATTTGAATGTAAAATATGCACATTAAACAACTAGCACGTATTTGCCAGAAACGTTTCCGTTCCTCCATCCCTCAAAAAACCCTATCCCATACCCGAGCGGTCAAATCGTCTCATGTGTAAATAAGCAAAGCAATGTGGAGCCAAATAAAGTGAGGGCAGGTTCCAAGTAATCAAATAGGCTATAGAAATACATGATCAACTAACCATTATGAAAACATGCCCAGCTATTGTACTCAAATAGTGGCACCGTTCATTTGACAGCCACTCATTTGAATGCACCCTATAATGGTTCGTTTTCCAAAATCTAAATAATGATCATGTGCAGTTTTCTTAACCCCGACATGTGATTATTGGTTTGCATGTTCTCATGGAAAGACCAATATCAAACATAGGTCCAGCTCATGCTGCGTCTTATTCCAGAGCTCCTGTCTGCGTTCTTGCTGATGCAATGCCAATAACCATAGACAGGCTGGCTTAGCGTGGCTAGCTAACCAACTACGTGGGTATCGAGCTGCGTAACCATACATTAGTGTTCAACGACCCGACGTTAGCGCTACGTGTTTGTGCGGCTCCGTGTGGTGTGCGGAGTCCCGGTACAGACACTGGATTATTAAATAGCGGCTGAAGCGGTGTGACATCGCAGTAACGCATGCACTAAAGTTCGCAGCATTGGTCGCTCCGCTGGGCTGCTACGGCGAGCAGCTAGCTACAGCGGGCAGGCAGAGCTCGATACTGTACATTCTGTCGAACAACAAAAAAAAAAGGATACAGGTCAGGTCCAAGTCAAAGCCATCTTCTTGATAACGCCTTTTGTTCCGGCTCACTATCTCTTTGATAATGGCAGTCATGTCGGTGCCTTAAAGTCTTTTTACACGGCCTTAAAAACGGCGTTAAATTATTTCGTCTGCTTTGGCGGGGCCAGCGGTCCTCTCTGGCCGTCCCGTCGCGGTGTGTGGACGGCAGGACCGACAGAAACGACGGCTAATGGTGACAGCTAGCTTACAGCCTGATATTACTTGGCTAGCTGCAAAGAAAAAAAAAATCCCTTTTTCACGGGGGCGTCCTTTATATCTTACCCGAAAGAACCAAAATCGCCATATTTCTCCCTCGCACCGGTTGTCCCGAATATAAATCCGTATAGAAACGCAGGGATGCAGCGCAGATGTGCTGTAGCCTTCACCTGCTAGCCGCACGGCCCGGTGACAGCTAGTCTAGCCGTTGGTGCCGTCTTCTGGGTCACAACCAAGCAACGTCGGGGACTGCACCCTTCTGTCACTGCAGGCCCCGGATCTCCTGCTCCTTCGGTTTAAAGCAAAACCATCCGCGGCGCTCAATGGGAAAATAATCCTGCTATCCAAAAGAGTTGATAATCCAAACGGACAAGTCCAAGTCGTTGATTTTACCAAAGACGCCGTGATTAAATGCAGGTGAGCGGAGAGAAAAAAATCTCTCTCCGATGTGCCTGAAAAAAGAAGTGCAAGTAGCAGTCACTATCACTACTGACTGCCTGCTAGTTGTGTTAGCTCGTTGCTGTCTGGGGAAAAGCCAAAGCGTTCTGCCAGGGAAAGCAGGTTGCCAGGGTGTAGCGCTATTATCCCCCTATTCCTCCGGCCAAATCCTCAGGATTAAATGAAACATGGCACCCCGTGTGGTTGATTAAGGCAAGAAGATGAGGTATTCATCCCTACAGCATTTAAAACTCAACCCTACAGCATGTAAAACTAAAACTGAAACTCTAAACAAACTTTTCTGTATTATCTCTTTATTCAAAGTCCATATTCACAGTTCATGACCCTGAACTATCTGCAACTTAAAATGTGTTGCATTAATACTTGCTATGTTACACAGATAATGTATAATATATTATTTCGATTTTAAATCGAACCTACATTTTATTTATATACATACATAGATAAATATTTCAGATGCAATTCTAATTGCAGAAATCAAATATTATATAAGATTGAAAGACACCAAGTTATCAAACGAAATAAAGCATTACAGATACTGATAGCAACATTAAATGTGCACATTTTTAACAATATGCACTATACAAATAAATTAGGGATATGACATGCATGGCTTAGCTGTTTGACATAGATATTATCCGTTGGAAGTTTATTCAGCTAAAAATAGAAAACGGGATGACAATATTTATGGCAACATTAACTCGCTTGGTGGGTTTTGGCTTCCAGCAAACAGAGGACTGTTGTTTGTGCCCGCCCCACCGCAGAGAGATGTTCATGTTGGTTTCATATAGAGTAGTATATTGTTATGTTATTTTTCCTGTACTTTCCCTTTTTTGCATTTTCTATCCGATGACTCCCCAGTCCACTAGGTGGCGGTAACGCACCCACACACCGGTCGCTGCCTCCACTTGCCTCTACGGCGAAGAAGAGATTTACATCGAGGAGGATACTACATGGGAGTGTGACGAGGTGAGTTAACAGCACTGTTTCCTATCCAAACGGTCAAATTGAACGTTTTCCTAAACCACTTCTTCTTCTCACGTCTATTATCAGTACGCTGCTTTCTTATCTCATGTGTCCCTGAACGCCATATTCTGCAGATGGTCTTTAGAGAGCATGCTTGTTAGAAGGTCAAGCTAACGCTAGCGACCCACCAACTCAAGCAGATATTAAAGTTTCGTTTTCACTGTAGTCTGTTTCTAGTAAAAGGTTTAAAAAAAAACACACCTGTCGACGCCGTTTATCTTTCATATGTTCTGTTCAGCAAATGTGTGTCTTGTCAACATTTAAAAATCGTAGTTGATGCAACTGCAACCAGATGTTGCATGTATTTGGATACGAAGCTATTATCTCCAAGCGAGTCTTAAACAGGTTTGGTGTGGGCAAACCGAAAGTAGAGAATACATATCTAAGAATAGTTTCAAACATTTGAGGAATTCTGTCTGAGAGTCTCAGAGTATAAAGTGGCGATAACATTATGACATGCCCAACCAAACCAAATCAAAATCTGACACTTAAACGAATTCAGTAAATATATTCACGAATGTCTTACTATAGTGGCGAATATTTTTAGTAACCACAAAGTGTTAATAATTATTATCAAATAAG
>JAOPUA010000072.1:9246004-9251004 GCA_027122455.1 Trisopterus luscus
GGGGGAAGGGGGGTGGGTGGGGGGGAAAGAGCGGAGTGGTCGTTGTGACGGGCGGACGGCTCACAGAACGGAGGTCAGAGGAGGTAGGAAAAACTTGGCTGGCCGTCGACAGTGATGGACGTAAGTAAATACAACGATTTGTTGTTCAGGCTTAAGGTTCAGTTATGGGTTCACCGCACAACGCTGTCATCGCTACATTTTGATTTGAGTCTCAACCATCCGATCGGAGACGGACGGCGGAGCTGACCTTCCCGTTGAGGGCATTCATGGCGGTGATGGCGTCCTCCCGCAGGGTGAAGTGGACGAAGGCGTAGTCTCGGATCTTCTTCACACGCTCCACAGACCCTGGAGCACAGAGGAACAGAAGCCTCTTCAGGGTCACGTCACTGGCATTTCATTGAAGTCAGAACTTCAATGACATGACTCTATGGTTCTATGCTGTTGTTGTCTGAATGTTATTGTTGCAGCAGTGAGAGCTCTTAAAAGTCCCCAGTGGTAGTGTTGCTTTTGCCACTTCGACTACTTGTAGTAGTACTACAATTATGTGATTACTACCTGAGCAATACTGCTGTTTAACACTTTGTCTCTGTTATAGTCACCAGTGTTATTATCAGCATTACTTCAACTAGTACCATAGTATATGGAGTGTCTACCTGGCTTGATGCTGTTAAACTCCTTCTCTATGGTCTCCTCTGCGGTCTGCAGCATCAGGTTCCTGATGTACAGAATCTTGACGGTTGCCATGGTATCCTCATCCACCTCCACCTCTGGCTCCGCCCAGTCCACGGCGATGGCGTGTCCCCACAGCTGAATGCGGCCTGAGGAAATGTAAGGAGACAGAAATGTCACCTTAAATCAAGGAAGACTAGTCTCTGGAGACGTACATAGATGCATGCAATCGAAAATCAGAAAATGGGGGTGGGTGGGTGGAGAAACAAGCTAGAATGAGGTCAACAAAACGAAACATGACGGAGGTGGAGCTAAAATGGCTGCCTGTAGTGACACTTCATTTTATCAAATCATTTTCCTCTAAATTTCACATGGCGTGACAGTTCATTGGAATAATAGGAAGCATTCAACAACTCATTTACTAAGCAAAGGGAAACACCCTGTTACTGACCGCTAGTTTTAGCATTTTATTAACGCGTTATCTTAATCCGTCATTAATCATGCATCATGTTTAGTACCTGTATTCCTCCACTTTATTGGAAGCACTTTAATACAACCTTTTATTGCATATTGAATTTGATTTATTGTATTAATTGTTTTATCGTAGTTTTTACATAAAGAACATTGAGCTTCAAACTGTGTGAATTGAAGTACTCTACACAAATTAAGTTGAACTGAATTGACTTTTGAACAAACCACCAGTCCAGCTTAACAAAGCAAATAAAACAAGTTACAGACATTATTGAAGATAACAAAGTTTATAATATTCCCCCTTACGTTGATAAGGTGGTGATACCCACCACACATCTATGTGTGATATACAAACTATCTTATCTGTGTCATATCTTATCGTGGGAAGGTCCCCCCAGTTTCGGACCATGATCGGTGAATAGAGGTGAGCCGATGTGGGCCAGTGACTCAGCACAATGTGCTAGCGTGCTTGAACACACACCGCATGACTTTACCCTCCTCACTGAGATTCTTATTTATTTAAAACCTACAATTGCATTGGCTTTTTCAGGTTGGTTTTGCGATTGTGATTTGATTTTGGTGTAAAGTAACTAGTCAAATCTTATTTGACGCATCAAATGCTTTTCACACATTCTTACTAAAGATTTAAAATATATATATATATATATTTAAAATTAATAACATTTTAAGCTCATTACTGCCTCAGAAATCCTGAAGCAATCGATCGTTTCAGTTTAAAAATGTAGAATCGTCCTTGTTTCCTTGGTGGCAGGCACATTGACATCTCATCCCTGCTGTGTCTCACATCTCTGCGGTGTCTCACATCTCTGCGGTGCCTCCTATTCCACTGTCAGACTTCCATTCCTGACCGACTTTTTGTGCTCCTGTGAGCAGAGGTTCAATCCAGTACAGTAGCAGTTAGATCCAACATGGCCGCCTCCGGTTCCCTACCTGGCAGCAGTTTACGGCGCGCCATGGCAGCCGCCCGGTGGCTCTCGTACTCCACAAAGGCAAAGCCTCGGTTCTTGGTCTTGTCGGCGGCGCTGGGGTAGACGATGACCTCCATGACGCCGTCCGTCACCTTCCTCATCTCCGTCAGGATCTCCTCACGCTTCTTGGTCTTGGGGATCCCGCCCACGAAGAGACGGCAGTTGTCCACGCTGGCGCACACGCCCAGCAGACGGCCGTTCCTGTGGACATTCAGGACATTTTGGTGTTGGTTTGTTTCAGTGTTTTCCTTCAAACGTCGGGCAGTTTTAAAATAAGCGACAATAGACTTTAGGGATTTACTTTTTTATCGATTCCAAGTGTTACCAAGTTTATTTCAATTGGAGTGTTGGTGTGTAAAAGTAAGGCCGAGTGGCTGGGGCGTCAACGTCATGACAACAACAAACCTGATCTCATAGTTGTTGAGCTGCTTCATGGCCGTCTTGGCCTCCTGTTTGGTGTTGAAGGTGACGAAGGCATAGCCCCTGTTGTTTCCATTGAAGTCCATCATCATCCTCACCTCATACACCTTACCAAACTGAGAAAGGGGAGAAAGAGATATTTATGATAAACATTTAAAGAGACAGGATGTAAAAAAAGATACGGTGAACAATCCCAAACTTAGATAAACTTTTGGTGATAACCTTGCAAGTTAATGTAGATAAAGGCTGAGCTATAAGCCTATAAAGTATGCATTAATAGGCTTAGGTAAGAGATATTCCGTATAGTTAACACAATCTGCCTTCATGTGTTTGTGTGTGTGTTGCCCCTGTCCTGCTCACCTTCTCACAGAGAGGCACCAGTTCATCCTCAAACAGGTCTCTGGGTAGCTTCCCAACGAAGATCTCACTCCCCCTCTCTGGTGGGGGCCCCTCCCAGCCTGGTGGGGGCCCTCCAAACCTCCGCTGGCCATTCTCCTGTGTGGAGGACACACAGACGCCTCAGTCAGGAGAGGCAACGATGATGCAAGACCCTGACAAGAGATCTTGCGACTACTGGTTTGATGGAGGGCCACATAGAGGGAGATGAAGGGGAGATTGGAGGATGGGTATGATGAGCAGGAAAGGATTGGTCATATTTCTACTGCGTTGGTGCACCTTGCCCACATGGTGGCGCAAACACACAAACAAACACAGACACACGCACACGCACACACACACACACACACACACACACACACACACACACACACACACTGAGCAAGAACTTTGCAGAAAGGAAAGTTCTTCAACAACATGAGGCCCACTCCTTGCTTGTAATGCATCATTCTATAATTTATATGCATTGTTATTTATAGTATACTACCATGTTTTCCATACTTGTTGCTGGGAAAAGTCAATGCATACTAGAATAATACGAAAAATTGATATATTCATATGCTGACATTAATTCCGCAATACTAAAGTACTTTTTTGGGTTGCTTAAGCTTCAGTGCACTAAAAGTGATTGATATAGTGAGTTAAAAGCAATAGAATAGAAGAGACGGCTCCATATCTAAACCTATTTCTTGGTTTTGTTCTATTTTGACACACAGGCTGTAATGTCCTTAAAAGGGGTCCCGGTAGTGATATTGTCTTAAGAATATGTGGGTAATCATTATCCAGAGACAGGGTTGTGCTCAATAATAACATGGGGTTGATACTGCAGAGCAGTTGCAATGAACTCTAGTGCACAGATAACGCTGTTTTGTAACCTTTGAGGCGGTTATAGAGTCAAGCATTTTTCAATAGCACTGTGTTGATTGATGCACTGTGTGATTAGATTGTTAGCGGTTTTCCATAACCTACATTTGTACCACACACACACACACACACACACACACACACACACACACACACACACACACACACATACACACACACACACACACACACCTGGAGCAGCTGATATCCTGTGCGTTGTATCAGGGCCCTGAGGGCCACCTCCTTCTGCGTCCCGGCCAGGTCGTCCCCTGCTTTCTGATTGGATTCCATTGGGTGTGATTGACAGCAATATGTAAATCAGGGAAATTAGGGGTGCTCACTGAAACACAAAAGGATGGACATGATTTAAAGTTCAGAGCGTACATTCAGGTGATACAGTACATACAGTCGATCGAATCCTGCATGACCAACATTACATAGTGGTAGTGGTTACATAGTAGTTTAGTGGTTTTATAGTAGATAGTTTGCTTCCTTTAAGACAACATGAAAAAGTTCCTTTCACAAACCTATTTCAGACACTCACGTTATTCAGCCTTTCAATATAACTAAACGCTAATAATATGTATATTTTTTATGAATATTACATTTTGATAATTTAAATAGATTTGCTATTGTAATATTAACTGACAATAAACATTTAAATAAGTATACTGCAGTACAAATTCCCAATATTGGAAAGATCTGTCTCCGCCCACTACTACCCAGACCTCCCGAGCTCCCAGGGTTGCCAGGTTGGGGACAATGACAAGGATTAGGACACAAATTGATCAGCGAATGTCTACGTTTGCATTATATTTTTTATTTGCAAATTGTATACCAGCTCATGTGGCATCTATCTTGAAACCCTTCTCGGCTCTAAACTGTCTCTATCTTTCAAGTACAACTCCAAGATGTACCCTAGTAATAGCATGGCACTGGGCATGGAGATTTTTGAGTATGAGAGAAGAAAAAAAGAGAATGAGGCATTTAAGGTTTGTTAGAATCTAGAAATATTTCAGTTGATTCAGTTGTTTGTTTGCTTGCTTCCATGGCTGAAGCACGCTGTGTTTGTGTGCCAATATGTTTCATATCTGGCAACCCGAGGTACCCAGATAATAGTGGATCATAACACACAAGCCAATTCAAAGAAGAGCATACTGGCAGTAGTATTTATGGCTGATTGTCAGATTA
>JAOPUA010000072.1:9401794-9412590 GCA_027122455.1 Trisopterus luscus
GACACAGGAGACAGTCAGAGATGGAAGAGAGCAAGAGAGAAAAGACAGAGAGAGGGAGGAAGACAGACACACACACAGGAAGAGGGGCGAGAGAGACAGAAACAGAATGAGATGGGGTACAATTGGAACACAGTCTAGCTTCTGAAATTGCAATATAGTGCTCAATTTGCGTTCCAGTTTGAGTAGTTTGGAGGTAAGATACGGACGGTAAAATGAAGTCAACCAGGTACACACCTTTGATGGTTTGCTCCAGGTTCTCCAGGTAGAACTTGTACTGACTGACCAGACCCTCCTCAAACTCCCTCAACTGCTGGGTATCCCTTTTCACCTGGAGACCCGGACACATTACAATCACATGATACAGACACCGGGTTCCCACTCATTTAAGCTCATCAGTGATGAAAAACAACTTCTTTAAATGCAAACACCAGTGGTGGGCGTTACCTTAGCGTTCTTCTCCTCCTCGGTGAGGGGTCGGATTCGGAAGGCGGGAACGATGTCCTTGAAGATCTCCATGAGCGACACCATCACCAGCTTACGCACCGTGACCGCCACCAACGAGTCCGTCTCCATCAGCATGCCACGCAGCTCCTTCAGCTTCTTGATCTGAACACGGGCGCAGCGACGCCATGGTTACAGCCAACGTTAGGCGCTATGGACTGAAGTTCATTGTGCTTTATTGAATGTGTTAGAATAAAATCAACTGCTTAAATGCCCAACATATTAGGTGAAATATGGGGGATAGTTACTAGGGGAGACTACTGCATCAATCTGCTGTAAACACAGAGCCGCAGAAAAGGTGAACTTTACATTGTTGTTCGGGTCTGAGATGATGGCCGACCCCAGCATGGCGATACAAAGCTTCTTCTCCGTCAGTGTCTTGGCTCTGAGAGTCTCACGCTCCTCCGCTGTCAGTGGTATGGCCTCTTCTAGAGCCTCCTCTGGTGGGAAGGACACATTGCAGCCATTAATAATAATCACCAGGGGTCACCTCAGTGATACAGACGCACATTATTTTCATGCACATGAAATGTACATACATACGTTGGTACTCTCTTTGGCAGTATTGGCTAAAACTTTATACAGCATTGTACGAGTGCATTATTCCTATGTTTGTGTTAGGAGTCCCCTTAACACAAACTAAGTCCACTAGGAATACATACCATTTTCTGATATTTCAGCGTCCACATCGTACTCTTCCTCGTCTTCCACTTTATTTTCGACTAAAAAAGAAAACACAAGAGGGAGAAAAGTCTCACCCAATCAACACTTGCCACAACACTTCGACACACCCTAAAATACAACAGGTTAAGAAGAAGGAGGGTTATCGTCGTCAAATTGTGTCATTTAATATAATCCGGTCATTTGCTTTTAATTTAGGGAGAATGTGGAGCGCAGTTTTATATCCGTGAAGACAAGGTTATACGGGTGTTTTTTGGGGTTTACTGTAGTTACTCCTCAGTGTTCTCTTTACGATCAGTAACTGCACACATGATCTGCAGGTTTGGCAGATCTAGTAGATCTGTTCGCAGATCTGGCAGATCTAGTAGATCTGTAGATCTGGCAGATCTAGTAGATCTGCCAGTGAAATGATATGACCAAGACTGAGCAACAGATTTCACAGAGGAGTCACAGAGCGGATACTAACAACCAACCACCCGGTAACCCGACCAGCACTGGACCTTCTCTCACCTGGCTTCTCCATGCTCTGCGGTATGATCCTGCTCTTGTCTTTGATGGGCAGCAGGTGGATGACCTCCTTCTGCTCCTCCTTCCTCATCTTCCTGGGATGTTTCTCGTAGTTCTCCACGCTCTGTTCCCCCTTCCTCTTCTTGCTGTGGATCGGCTCACTGCCAGACCAAACAACACGGGTTAAACCATCGCTTGGAAACCGCCCAATAGTCAGACTCAGCACAACCGCTGAAAAGGGTTCAGAATCCAAAGAGGCAATATAATGAATTTTCCCAATTCTGTCCCAGACAGTACAGTCAAATGCCTGTCAACTGATCATGTTTATCCATAAAGGTGTATCTCTTAGCTCAACTCCCACCACTCAGTGAACTGACAAAATAAGAAGAGGGGTGTGGGGGGTTGACAAGCGTTACCTTGATGACAGGTCCCTGGTAACAAAGGATGCCTTTCGGGCCATGGCTTTAATCTGCTCCAGGTCGTCATCCTCCATCATGTCTGTAGGAAGGCTTTCCAGAAACTCCTCATCTTCATCTTCCAACTCCTCCTCTGTCGTCACACATTGACAAATTTGTTATTACATACTTCAGCTGTGAGTATGTATGTGAACGTGTCAACATATCCACCCTCCAGCTCTCGCTCACCCGGCCTCTTCTTGTAGACCTCCAGCGGCCGTGGAGCCCGTGAGGCGGTATCCTTGAGCGCATTCCTCAACTTCCTCTGCTCTTTGCGGTGTTTCTTGTCGGCGTTCTCCGCTTTGAACCGACGGTTCTTCGTCTTGTTTTCGATTTTCACACTACTGGTCTTGAGAAGTCGCCGAAAGGTCGGCTTCCTTTTCTTTGACTTCGGCTTGGGGAGCGAACGAGGAACACAGACACAACACGTTGCAGCGATGCTGGATAGAGATCTAGCTAATGACATGAACGGGCAATAACCTTTAGTAGTTTAACTTTAGACTTGAGCACAATGCGCTTATATTCCGCAGAGTCAAGGAATGTGATGCTCGTACGCACAAATCATGTTTAGCTCGCCTATAGAAAGATTATCAACAGATCAACAGTACATACTCCAAATTATAGAATCATAAAAACCCTTTTTCATGGGTAACCATTACTTTTTATCATGACTTAGATGTGCAATAACTTACCGGCCCCATTGTGGAAGATTAGTATTATATCCGCTTTGAAACTATCTGTTGAGAAAATTATATAAATGAAATGTATATGTATACACTAGCCATGAACAGTGTCCGGTTGTCAACACACGTGTGATCCTGGACCAAACCAAACCGGAAGTAAATAGAACATGTCCACCCTCCCCAAATAGCGCCACCTGGGGGTCTGGCGGCGAAGAGCAAGTTCATCACAGTTATAAGGCAGTTGTAAAATGCTCTTATCGTTCATTTATTCACATGATTCTTAATTTCAATTGTTGAACATTGTAACAAGGGTAAATCAATTTACAAAGTATGTACATCTACTTTTCGTGTACCCGAATAATTCTCCTTGTGAAAACTATACAGATGTCAAAGCATAGGAAAAGAGAAGCTGGATACATTTTACAGCCATACAATATAATACAATAAACATCATATTACATCCACTAGATGAAGATACTATACTAGATGCGGAGGAATATTTTGCATATTAGCATGGCAAATTCATCATCAATGGTGTTTCCCGATAAAACAAATGAACACGAAATGTGTGGACAAAATATTTGTTTTAAAGGTATTAGGCCTACATGTATTTAGAATAGGTGTTGAAATTTGTTGAAATTGTCCCATCTGAAATTGTTACAAAATTATTTAGAAAATTCTTAAAAATGTCTGTAACAGATAAACCCATTTTGACATGTTTTTCATAACAGTACATATTATGAAAATGTTGCACATGAAAATGTTACAAGATTATTTCAAATATGAAGAGATATTTATACTTGTTAGATATTATACGCAATTCTCAAGTCTCTAAGACTTGTTTCATTGCATTTTTATTTGAGTTAAATCAGTCATATATATATGGTCATATAACTTTTGTTGAGAAATTGTCCTCAATTCTAATAACTAATGTAACTTTAATCACATTTCACAATATATAAACAAATAAAATAAAAACAAAACACTTTTCACCTAAGCAACATTAGATGTTTTAAAACATTTCAAGGCCCTCTTTTAAGAGCATTATAACTCTTGGTCCAAGATACACTTAAGTGTAGAATCCATTTTTGGAGTGCACTTCCACACAAATACAGTACGCCCTATACTGTATTTATGATGGAATATTTCACAGGTTTAAACCGCAGGAGATCCTGCCTCGACATTCCCCCTCTCAAGTCCTACCCGACGATCACATGACCACAATGAAATTGGAACCAGAAAGCTGTGCCCTAATTGTGGCGGACATACTGAAAAAAGACACACAATGTTCCCTTTAAACAGGTGGAATAAAGCAACAAAGTCGAGCTGGCTGATTGAAGCCATACTTAGTTTCAATCTATTGAATGAAGTAAGACAATGGATTTGCTATATGATCATTTTACCCGCATAGTCTCAATTGGTGTTGAGGTCGTATCTTACCAACACAATTTATTATACATTTAATTAAGACAAAGGATTATAAATTGATCCTTCAGGGGGCAGGACAAACCCATTGTGTAGCCCTTTTGCAGCTTTTATAGGAGTTGGATTGGAAAAATGGATTGATCTTATCATTGCACAAAGAGTTCAGTTGAGGAGGCGACATGGATCAGACTTGGAAAAGATAATTATGTTTAACGGTTCAATAATATGACAATGGAATAAGCTCACAAGGCTGATTCGCATGATGTGTGAATGTCACATTTCCAACAACTGAACAATACTATCACTGAAATACTTTGTCCATATTGCCCCGCTCTTGAGGAATGTTAAAACACCCAGAAAAACACATAAACACAAACTTTGTAAGAAGTGACAAAGCTATCATTTAGGTATCCTATGGGGATAGAATTACCTTAACTTCAACAATACTAAACTTCAACAATGCACTTCACGTTTAGACTATTCATTAAGATATGCCTAAACACTTGTATTAACATTGCTCAGTCCATACACAGCCTTTCCATTGCAATCGCAGTTATGTGGTTTAGCTGTCACTGATAGTGTACATCTTCCACTATAACCGTTCACTTTAATTCTTCTTCTCTATATTTTGTTCTTCTTTTATTGTCCAAAATGTTGCCTGGTGGAAAACATGATTTAGGCAACATATAATTTACGTACAAACCATTTAGATCTGTCTCTACTAGCTATCATATTAAAACTTCATTAGTAATAATGATCAACTGATTAACATTTTTTTCCATTCAAGTCTGTAATTAAGTGTAATTTCACTTAATTTCTCCTCCCTTATATCTTCACTCATGCCAGCATCATGATCGTCTCTAACCACAGGATGACCATCAACTCTTTACCCTCAACTATCAAACACCGTCTTGATTTCAGGCTGACATCAGGCTGATATTTTTGTTTCAAACTGAAAGATCCCTGTGGAGGTCCAATCCCCCTAGATATCTCAGAGTCACCAGGACAATATTAACAAACTTGACTGCAGGTGTGTGGAGGCAGGGAAGAATCTAATTTCTTTAGAAAAAAGAACCAGGCATTCTGTTCAAGATGGCCGACCCTGCCCTCACCCAAACCGGGAAGGTTAGAGGAGGCGTTAAAAAGGGTTATCAAAATCAGGCAGGTTGTCTCATAGTGAACGAGGTCAGAGGTCAGCTTCTCTGCATCATGCACCCACTCTTCTCCGTCTCTTTAGGATCCTTCATCAATGAGGTGAACACCTGAGGGGAGAGCCAGACACAGACAGACAGACAGACAGACAGAGGTGTTTAAACAATTAGCAGGAAACATGAGTTTAGTCTTATTATATTTATAGAGAACTTTCTAATATGAAGATGCATGAATGCTTGAGAAAGAGAAATGGATTTTGGTGTCCTATTATGCTTTTCCGTTTTTTCCTTCTCTTATTGCGCATATGTTTTTGGGTATATAAATAGTTGGCCAAGTTACAATACCATAAAGTTGCCACAAGGGGGAGTAAATGACTACCGCAAATCACAGTTACTAAGCTGCCTAGAAACGGCTAGTTGGGATGTCGGCCGTTTCTTTTACTTCCAGTACGAGGGGACGTAAGGTTGTACTTTTGCGCCTTCTAAACAGCTCTGAGGTTCGGAAGCTCTAACATGTCTTTCCGTAAACCTTCCCTTCCAAGATAAGAGTGTTCAGGAATCGCCCACAGAATTTTGTAGGCTATGACATAAAATTGGAAACAGAGATCGTTCTTGAGACTAGACTTCATAACGTATGGATGCCCGCAGGGCCCTCTTTGCCCTTCTTTGCTGAATCAGATGAATCAGTTATTAGAACTGCTTGCGATGGTTGAACATGAGCGAGAATTTATCAGGTGATGTTTATAATTGTGAGCTATAATGTATCGTAATGCAAATGTTAGAATGGGTGTTAAGTTCGCCTCTAGTGCTTGCTGCAAGTTCACTTTATTCTATCATTGAAATGGGCAGCCATTTACTTCCGTACGAAAACTCTGACCCAACAGAGTTTTCTAAGCACTTTCCTCCGAGCTTAAGGTCCGAACCTCCGAAACTCCCGGAAACTCAGAGCGTTTTGAAGGTGGCATTTAGCTGGGAGTCAAAGGGAGAGGGTCATCAGATGATTGACAATCAGTCAGAAGGACAGTGGGTTTTGGCTACTCTCATCAGGTAAAGTTTTGGTTAACAATGGTTATTAATAATAATAACAATACATTTTATTTGTAACACACGTTACATCAAACAAATTATCTCATAGTGCTAACAAATGATCTCAAAGTGCTAACAAATGATCTCAAAGTTTTCTTTGTTGTGAAGGGACATCTCCCTTATATGCTCTGCCAAAGAGTCTTCACATAGCCATCTAACTGCCTCAAAATTCTCAGCAACTGGGTGTTTCACTATAATAATAATAATGATACAATAATAATAGTGTGTTCGACAACCCTTGATTGTTGTAAATCAATTCTATGAGATCAAACTAATTAAATAATAAACAATAAAAAATACCATAATAGGACCCCTTTAATTAATAATATAGTAATGAAATCAAATCACACACAGGAGGCCTTCTGTCTATGTGCCAGGCAGACCACAGGGTTTTAACAGCACAACGCAGGCACAAAATAAGTCACCAGAGGGCGCTTGGGGTAGTGGGAATGAGTCCATGCCCGTTTACTGTGGTTGACGCTCATCTAAACTCATGTTTAGATGGTAATAAACATTGGAAAGGCCAAGAGAGAGAGAGATCACAAGTAAGGAAACTTTCTAAATAAACATTGTCTCATTCCTTATCTTATGACGTCTACTCCTTGTGTTACGACTGCTGGTTGAAATAAGATATGGCCCCTTAGGAATCAGCTTATGACTTCGTCCAGGCTTATTTTACCATCTGCCAGCCACCATATGCTCCATATTTTACATGCCTTGCTGCATGTGTGTGTACATATGTGCGCTGTATCAGAGCACCACTGTAGTTAGGAAAACAGTCCTCTGTTTTGGTTAAAGACAGACTGTATGTAAATATCGTCTCCCAAACTATGTCCTTCCTACTCTATAATCCAGAAATTGGACTCTGAAATCTAGGTCACTACAGCAGACTTGGTTGTAGGCGGCCCAGCAAATCTCAGTGTTTGCTTAAGACAGCTTGAAGCTTGGAGGGTTAGGTTGCAGACCACTCCGCTACATAAACATGAACTTTCCAGAAAGAAAACAACTCCAAATGCTCTTGGCCCTTGGTGGACTAGTTTGAGAGTCCTATTTTAAACTGAGCTGACAGAGGAATTTACCTGGTTCCACTTCCTGTTGCCGCTCAGCATGGGTGTCGCTGCGATGCAGGAAAACAGCCTATCAGAGAGAAGGTCTTCATCAGGGAGGCGGGCCAGGAACTGAGCTGGAATGGAAGAGAACAACAGAGAAGGTCAGGATAGAGCAAAGTAAAGTCATAACTATGTATTCATATAGCAGACGCTTTTACCCAAAGCTTGTAACAGTGAATACATATATATTAGGGATCAGTTAAAGTATGCCTTCAGGCAGGCTGTAAGGATCAAACCCACATATTACTCCTGGTGATCCAACCCCCTTCCCACTATACCATTCTGCTCCAAAGTAACACATCCAGAGAAATACATGCCCACAGACGGCTAGCCGAAGAGCACGTTAGAAGCCAAGGCCGCAGGAAAAAGACTGAAAGAGTGGGTGGTCCTTGAGTGCAGACCTATGTGGATGAAGTCCATCTGGAGCAGGATGTCCTGGTAGAGACGGAGGATGCCCAGGCCCACCCGGAACAGGAACTCCTCCCCGTCCCGGCAGAAGACGTCCCAGACCCGGCAGGCCACGTCCAGGGGGAAGGGCTTGGTGTACAGGGAGAAGATCCTGGAGGGGAGGCCCAGGAGGAAGACCAGATGGAGAGGAGAGAGTCGGGGATTTATTTTAACAAAATATTAAATCACAGCGTTTTTAGCTTAGCTTTCTTCTCATCTAGCTGGCCTGGTTGTGTCAACCAAATGAACCTCTAGACTGTATCTTCTGTCCTTTTTATGTTTTCATTCTAAAAATAAACACGGTGGTTCCCTTGTTTAACACTTCATGTTACTGTTTGGCATGAGACACGCTAGATAAATTAAGTTGGGTTGATTGAAAGCTACTTCAAACAGTCTATGATTGAATGGATAAAACGAGCGAGGGGAAGAGCTGGGAATGGGTGGAGGATGTGGAGGCTGAAGTGATTGAGGACACAGTCATTTCTAATTGTGATGGATCTAATGTAACCCTGTTGAGGAGCTTCGTAAAAACAACCTGAACCTTTTCTAAATGATCGTACGGTATCTTACGTTGCCGATTGCCTCACACAATTAAGCAAAACATAGAACAATAACTCAGAGAACAGTGTGCTTTCACTTTCACTTTCCCTGCTCAAAGATTATTGATCGCTCACCAGTCGATGAGGTAGAGGTCAGGGGTCAGGTTCGAGGAGAGGAAGTGGTTGAAAAGACGAGGCAGGTTCTCCTCAAAGAACACCTCGAACGCCCCAAAGTACTTCAGCATCTGCCGACAGAAGAAGAAGATAGAGGCAAATAAAATAGATGGAGAGGGAGGAAGAGGAAGGGAGGTGAAATGGGATTTGCGGGATTTTCCTCTTAGGGCAACTATTTTTCTTTTGTTGTGTCCATTATTGTGTGTATTGTATTGTGTGTGTGTGTGTGTGTTATGTACCAGCTCGTGGTCCACCCTGAAGAAGGTCATCTGACAGGGCTTGTTGATGAGGTTGGCGAAGGAGATGAACGCGTCCGCCTCTTCCATGTTCAGTATGAGCACAGCCGCTATGAAGGACATGCCCTGAACCTAGGGAGGGAGACATAGAGGGAACACACACACACACACACAGAGACACAGACAAGAGACAGAGAACGTCACAGAGAGTAAGAGTAATAGAGAAGGAAAAGAGAAAAAGAAGCCGGAAGAGAGAAAGAGGGGGTGAGCAGAGGGTTATCACACTATCATGAATTGAAACACCTTCAATAAACTCCACCTATACTGTGTGTGTGGTGTGTGGTGTGTGTGTGTGTGTGTGTGTGTTTGTGTTTGTGTGAGTGTGTGACTCACGTATCCGATGTCGGGCCTGTAACAGGTGTAGGCTCCCAGAATGCTGTGCAGCAGGTTGTGATAAGGACCGTCCTGTGTTTGAAGGCAGAACAGCGTGAAAATGAATTTACTCCAGCGGTTGGGGTGGTCAACATTGCTTGGGTATAGACCCGTTTCAGAGTATTTTTAGTATTCTAAAAATAATAGAATAAAATGGCTTCAATGTCAACTTTATAAACCAAGAGTTACACACTCTTGGTGTATACACACATGCACACACACACACACACACACACACAGACAAGGAAACGCAACACAGGGAAACAAAACCAGACAAACACAAAGAACACATATTTACTAACAAACACAAAATAAAAAGTTAACCATGCATACACTACATTACACACACACACACACACACACACACACACACACACACACACACACACACACACACACACACACACAGGTACCTTCTGGAAGATGTAGAGTGAAGGGAAGGTTCTGGAGATGTCCAGCTTGATGAGCTCCAGGCTGGACTCTCGGTCCGCCAGCGACGCTCCGTCTACTCCCCAGAGAGACGGACATGCTTTAATTTGACACCACAACAACCAGGTTGACGCCTTTAATTTGAAAAAACAAGAACCAAGCCCTCTTCTTCATTTTAGAAAGTAAGAACTTTAGCCTGAGAGCATATTCTCCACACACGGGTTGATGAATCATAAGAACGGTAGGTTGGAATACCGTCTGCGTCGCTCTCCGAAGGGCTCTCATCGAACGTCCTCCACTTCTCCATCGCTCTGGACAGGAAGATCTCATACAGCTCTGAGGAGGTGGGGGAGGTGGAAACACAAAGAAAGTCGGAAGGGGGGTTTATTAGTATAAATGGAGGAATTGGAGAAAGTGTACGTGTGTATTTCCTGTGTGTGCGTGTGCGCGTGCGTGCGTGTGTGCGTGTGTGCCTGTGTGTGTACCTGGGGTGATGTTGAGCTCGTTGCCGATGGCCAGGCTCCAGACTCGGCCCCTGACGTTAGGGGGGAGGCCCTGCCACCACAGGTCCCTGGCCCTGCGACTGGCCCTCCTGCAACACACACAGACACACACTGCGGCTACAAACACACTCAACACAGGATGCGGTTACAAAACACGCTCACACACTGCTGTAACAAAACACACACTGCATTTACAACACTCACTCAACAGACATACTGCTGTTTTCATACACCTAAATATAGATACCAAAAATACTCATATACAAGTAAAACACACACACACACACACACACAATGGCATGTGCAAACATGCCACACACATGCATAACACACACCCAAGCATGAGAAAATACAAAGCCATAGAACCGCACGCACACACACACACACACACACACACACACACACACACACACACACACACACACACACACACACACA
>JAOPUA010000072.1:9420111-9431414 GCA_027122455.1 Trisopterus luscus
GTGTGTGTGTGTGTGTGTGTGTGTGTGTGTGTGTGTGTGTGTGTGTGTGTGTGTGTGTGTGTGTGTGTGTGTGAACAATCTTGTGGTACTTTTCACGTTTAAGGGCTGAGTATAGGCATATTTTTTATGAGGATTGCAGGGAAATGTCTTAATACAGAGAGTATTGGATGGCGGATCTGACCTTAGCTCTGCTTCTGATTGAAAAAACAAGTAAACAAACCATCAACTACCAGATGTAGCCCATGTGTCCCAAACCCTAATTAAATATATATGTATATATGCAGCCCTTGACAAAGTGGAATCGGAATTGGATGTGATCTCTTATACAAACTGCGCTCATGTTCAAAATATAAACCAAATGACAAACCATGGAACCCGTCCCACCATCACAGGTGAAGTGGTCAACGGGAACTCTCTCGTCACTTTGACCACCAGTCCGAAAAAAACAGTTTTTACCTGCCAAAGTAGTCGGCTAGCCCGGGTCTCCTGGACTGGAGGGTGGGGTCCGTGGCCGTCTCCCCCGCCCCGGGCTCCTCGCTCTTGGCCAGCTCCCCCGGGGCACTTTGTCTCCGGCTGGACGCGTACGTGTTCCGGGGCCCCAGGGTGACGCCGGGCCCCGGATGCTCGTTCACCTCGTATTCGTAGTCGAAGGTGTCGTCAGGCTCGGCCTCGTCGGGGTCCGCCTCTGGTCTGGACCCGGGGCTGACGGGGGCAGACTCACAGCTCGCACTGCAGGAGAGGAAGCCCGGTGCCGGGGAGCCGCAGTAAGAAAGTCGCAGGCTTGAGGCGGCCTCCAGTACCTCTGCTTCTGCGAGGTCCTCCTTCTCTTCCTTGGACTGTTGGGGGCTAGTGGTACCCAGGGGCTCAGCGGCCCGAGAAGGCCCTGTGGGAGTGTCTTGGATGGAGCCAGACGGCAGTGTCCTCACAGAAGAGGCCAGAGAGGTTCCAGAAAAGTTATCATGCGAGTTCGTCTGAGAGGGGAGAGGGCTCTCAACTACAATTACCGTAGGAAATAAGGAGGTAGACTTCTCTCCCGAATGAAAAGCTAGGTTCGAATCCCCATCGACTCCCCCCATACTGCAACCGTCCACTGTCGCCAATCCACCGTTCGGGAATTCAGCATCCACTTCACCGGCGTCCCCCGTTAGACTAAGGTCTGCAGGTTGGCAGCTTCCGTTTGACAACGAGCCCTGCTCCATGTGGGACCCTTCGCCATGGCTCGTGCTTGTGCAACACTTGAACTCTAACTCATTTGCGTTTGCAGGCATACCTTGAAAGTTCAATACATTTCGATTCTCCGTGCAGGAATCTCCGTCTGTCTTATCCGCCAGATTAGTGTGAGTCTCCCTCACGTCTTCACGGGACGAATGGGAGGAATTGTGAATTTGAGGCGTTATACCCGGGCTATCGGCGTGTCTGCTTGTGTCAGCAGCAGCAGCAGCAGCATCATCATCCGGACAGGAGGCTGTGTGCACATCCATACACGTGCCCGCCATCACCCCGGGGTGTGAGAGGGGTGCTATGCAGCGCCCTTGCCCCCGGCAGTCGCTCAAGACGACATCAGAGCCGGTTTTACGGTTATAAGTGCATGCGGGGGACATTTCTGCCCCTGTGGCTAAATCCAGCATTGTCGCTCCGGTGCAAACACATTGAATTACAGCATTGCATCCAGACGGGCACGCCCCGTGCTGTCCATCCACGGGGTCACCAGAAAGGGTTGACCCGTGAGGACTCCAGTCGCCGGTTCGATTCTGGGAGATCTCGTCTGCTAAGCGGTGGTTGTCACAGTAATGACCGGAGACCACAGCAGAAGGCTCGGTGTTACATGTAGACGCCCGGCGGCTGCAGCAAGATCCCTCTTTGTCGTTTGTACTCTCTGGTTGAGAAGAGCCGTCCCCGGTCGTGTCCATGTCAGTCTCCCCCCCCAGATCTCACATCATTTCCATCCGATCACAGGAGACCCGACGCGGAACGTCGCTCCGGCTCGAGCCACATCCGCAGGCTCCGCGTCATCTTGGAAAACTACCGTTCTACGAAAGCACCACGAGATCACTCAGTGACACAATACGTCGCAGTCCGTTTATCATTCACAAATCCGCTGGACCAGAAACCGAAGCGTTATCTCGGTCTCGGTGTAATATTATCATTCTTGACAGGCATTCTCTCCTCTGTCAGTGGAGAGTGGCCATTTTGACATTCCAGTGACGTAGCCGGGAAAGCGGGGATAGCCTGCAGGAGGGTGTTAGAGAGTCTGGGACCAAGCGCCCTCTTCTGGCGCCATAGCTGCAACTGCGGGATGCGGGCTTCTTCCACGGTCATTGGTAGATCGAAGAATCCGAACGTACAGTGGGCGGTGCCTAGCCCCGTCACCAACCAATCGTTGAACTGAAAGGACGATGAACAGTAGCTCTGATTGGTTGGGAAGCGAGAAAGGAGCCGGCCGTAACGCCCCCTGTACGTTTGGACCCTTGGATCTGATGAACCGCGTTCAGGAAGGCAAAGATTAAAAAAAAAGTAAAGTAGACTGTAGCGTGGGATTTGAACGCATCGATGCGACACATCGGTTGAGCCTTAACCAAAGAGTCGACTCAATATGTTATTAATGAGTTTTTGGGGATGACAATTTATAAAAAGTATCACATCTGTGATTTTTATTTTAATTTTAAGGTAGGAATTCAACTCCCCCCACTTCGCGTATAGGGCAGGTTGTGCAGAATCATCTTCAGCACCTCGGACAGCGCGCACACGTGCAACACATCCACTAAAGAGAAAATAACCTTAATGCTTTTTTGAAGTTCTACATTGAATTGTGAGACGGAAACCTATTATTCAAGCCAAACGCAGCGTGTACAGGTGACGGTGTAACAGGTTGTGCGTCGCTATGCTTCGAATTATGAGCGCGCGGCGCTGGGCGCGCAGAGCGCTGCCAATCCTCCACAGACACGAGACCACTGACACGTCGCGGCTGCTCGGACGCGTTCAATTGATCCGCCGGCCTCAAAAAACTGGATGCGGACCACTGGCTTTGGTTTTTTATAGAGTTGCGTTTGGCTTGGAAGTTACAAGGACACGTGCACTTCCACTAAGACTTAACTAAGTGAATGCACGCTATTGGGAGACAGTCAATGGAGAGTTTTCACAACGACAGCCAAGACCACCACCAGCACCAGCACCATCACCACGTCGTCACCACAGAGACCGACCCCGAGGCGGACCAGGACGGAGCGGCGGGCGGCGGGGGGGTCGGCAGCGTCCGCGCGCTCACCGGCTGCGTCCTGTTCGTCCTGATAGTGTCCACGCTGCTGGGCAACACGCTGGTGTGCGCCGCCGTCATCAAGTTCCGTCACCTCCGCTCCAAAGTCACCAACTTCTTCGTGATCTCCCTGGCCGTGTCGGACCTTTTCGTGGCCGTGCTGGTGATGCCCTGGAAGGCGGTGTCCGAGGTGGCCGGCTGCTGGACCTTCGGCCGCTTCTGCGACACCTGGATCGCCTTTGACATTATGTGCTCGACGGCGTCCATCCTCAACCTGTGCATCATCAGCATGGACCGCTACTGGGCCATCTCCAGTCCGTTCCGCTACGAGCGCAAGATGACCCAGAGGTTCGCCTTCGTGATGATTGGCGTGGCGTGGACCCTCTCCGTGCTCATCTCCTTCATCCCCGTGCAGCTCAACTGGCACAAGGCGGCGGTGGATAACGAGACCGCGGAGGACAACAACGCGGAGGACTGCAACGCGAGCCTCAACCGCACTTACGCCATCTCCTCCTCGCTGATTAGCTTCTACATCCCGGTAGTAATCATGGTGGGGACCTACACCCGCATTTTCCGGATCGCCCAGACTCAGATCCGGAGGATATCGTCGTTGGAGAGGGCGGCGGGCCACAGCGCGCAAAACAACAACCACGTGGAGAGTTCCCTCAAGACGTCGTTCAAGAAGGAGACCAAAGTTTTGAAGACCCTCTCCATCATCATGGGCGTATTTGTGTTCTGCTGGCTGCCCTTTTTCGTGCTCAACTGCGTGGTGCCATTCTGCGACCTCAACACCCTGGGCGACCCGCTGTGTGTAAGCGACACCACCTTCAACATCTTCGTGTGGTTCGGCTGGGCCAACTCTTCCCTCAACCCCGTCATCTACGCGTTCAACGCCGACTTCAGGAAGGCCTTCTCCACCATCCTGGGCTGCAACAAATACTGCTCGAGCTCCACGGTGGAAGCGGTGGATTTCAGCAACGAGCTGGTGTCCTATCACCACGACACCACCCTCCAGAAGGAGGCCACCTTGCCCGGCGGCGGTGGCGGTGGAGGAGGCGGCGGCGCGCAGAGGCTTCCGTGCATCGGCGCGCACGATGCGGAGGACCTAGAGGAGTGCTTCGATAAAGTGTCCGTGGCGTCGGACCCCTCGCGGAACCGGGGACGCATGCTGCTGCCGGCCATCCTGCAGTTTGAGTGCGAAGCGGAGATTTCGTTGCACCTGATGCCGTTCAATTCCTCTGGACACGTGGAGTGCTACGCCCTCCCGGGTCAAACCCAGGACTAGTCCCGCAGCCTCAGGACGCCAAGATCCGCCAGTCTCGGGTCTAATCGAGGACTTTAGTGCGGGGTTTTATTGGGAGCGCGAGGGAGATCCTGTAGATTGATGAGGGTGAGATACATTTTGAGTCTTTTTATTATAATGTTGGAGTATAATAGCAAAACATTAAATGGACAACTTTTTTGTTATTATAATAATAATGATGATAATAACAATCATTATTATTACTACTATTATTATTATTATTATTATTATTAATATTATAAGGTATTCATGGTCATATCTAGGAATATTTACACTGTTAATTAGGCCTAAATCTGACTTGTTAAATTATCAAATTTCATAGCAATATTCGTGCACAGGCAACAGAACGAAAATTCATTTTTCGACTATTCCACCAACACGTATTCCACCGCAGGGGAACATAGGTTAATCAATTATTTCTATATTCTCTTGCGATGATCGCGCATCGTGGTGTGCGCCTCCCTTCGTGAATATTCATAGCAATGGACGAGGTCTCCACCAAATGCAGGACGTAGTGGAAAGTAAAGAAAGCCCTTAAAAACTGTGATATAATTTTGGTTCAGCCTATTGTATTAAGTAAGGTAGTATTAAGCTGCCTCACATAGGCTTGCCGGAGAGGGCGAGACACAGACAAGAGAAGAGACATTTTTGGGTGAAGCATTCATCTTGAGGATCTTTTCATAACATGTTTGCAATTACATTTTTGGTAAAAAAAAAACAAACAATTTAAATAAAAATAATATTTGTCGGTTAACATTTAATAAATACATGGCTCTGATATCGAGACTATGTTGAATATATATATGTCTTTTTTCTGTGGCTTGAGCAGTTGCCAGTGTGAAAGCTCTGCTGTACAGGAGCCTGCAGCCACACACAGTGTGTGTGTGTGTGTGTGTGTGTGTGTGTGTGTGTGTGTGTGTGTGTGTGTGTGTGTGTGAGTGAGTGTGCGTGTGAGAGTGTGTGTGTGAGCGAGTGTGTGTGAGTGAGTGTGTGTGAGCAAGTAAGCGTGTCAGCCACATGAAATGGCACCGCTGTCACCGCTGTCACACCCCTCCACCGGCAGGCAACACGGTCCTGGGTCCAGTTTATTGACCAGGGTCCAGGTGGTGGGGGTCCCTCCTGAGGCCAGAGGTGCCGTTTGAAATGCAACTGGTTGCCAGACAACCGGCCCACTGAGACAGGCTCAGGACCCGTCCAACAGGGGTGGAAATATTGGTGCTGAACCAAAGGACAAAAACAAACCAGAAGGCACAATGAGAGAAAGAATGGAAAGGAAATAGAAACGGTTATTCTGGCTGATACAGACTCATCACTTGGATTTAACTGAGCCGGAGGGGTTAGCCCTCATCTCTCATAGCGCTCCCGCGTTCACTTTAGCATGCACATCAGGGCTGAAGGACTGACACAATCCCTAATGAAGCAATCTGCCACCCTCGGCCACACATAATTCAGCCCCTTCTTGAAGTTGAGCACCTTGTCTAATGCCAGCTGTGTCAGAACGCGCCGACTGATGACTGCTGTAGATACAATTGTTGCGTATACCTTCTATTCTTTCATCAATTATAAATCATGAATATGAAAAGACATTCACTGTCACATAAATAAGTGTGCTTGTGTGAGTGTGTGTGTGTTTTTTCACATCGGACGCAAGTAAACAAACATACACATAGCTCTCAACTGTAAAACATGAATCCATAATACTGTGAAAGTCACGCATGCGCTCTTGCAGTACATCAGGCATGGCCATGCAGGTGTGAGGTCAGCTCTGTTTTACTTGCTTTGATATCGACCTTAGTTACCAGGCAGTGCTGGAGCAGACAATAGGCTGTAGTCATACATGCTGGATGTTAAGAGGCCAGTGGAGCAAATCAGTAGCCTACGCCTGTTGTTTGAACACTGAGGATGGTTTCCTTGTGGCAGTATGGCATGGAGGTCAGATATATGCCAAAGAAAGACAGAGTTGCGTCAATAGAGATATAGGTACACGTGGCTTGTGTAGCTTCAGATATTGACACACACATACATACACCTTTCTGTATTCATGATAATTATTGAATTGTATTGTGTGGCTTCAGCTTCGAGTCTGAGTAGTCATCCAGACCGAGCCAAGGGCTCTGAATCCATCAACAACAGTAATGTGTGGCAAACATGTTCAATGTTTGCTCACATTACTGTTTTTGGTGGATTCAGCCACAAACAACTGTAATGTGCAGCAAAAAATGTTCAATGGGGTGCCAAAGCTACCCCCATGGGTGTTGAAAGCTACTCATGGGCAGTCTAGTTAATCTATGAACTACTATAAAAGCATTCCACTGACTACAATGAAATCATCTAAAGTGTAGGCCCTAATTGAGGTGAATTAAACAATACACAGAGAACCTGAGTACACACAAATATGTTCCCCATTTATTCAGTCTATAATAAGCTGGTAATAATATTACTCCCTTAATTTCGGTAAACATGACAAGAATAAGCACCCACCTTATTTAATTTATTTAAGTACCTAACAAGACTAGGCATGTAATGTCACATAAGCATGCTTTATCTTTAGACCCACTCCCCATATCCAGACCAATACCTTATCTATACCAACAAAAAAGAATGCTAATCACAGCTTGTAGAGGTTGCTTGTAGCAATGTAGAGGTCAGATCCAGAATCAATACTTTATCAATACCAATACACATTCCCTAAGCTTAGAAATGTAACAATCAGATCCAGAATCCAAACCAACATATGAATGTATATTCACTCATCTTTGCAGTGTAGTGATCACAATATTATTATTTAAAATGCCTCAACAGCACTGCCATAGGGTGCTCCTCTCTGCAATCATTGTATCAAACCCGCCACATATTAGATAACATTTGTGATTCCCCCCAGACTAGTTACCATACAGTGGTGGCAGTGACTCAGGGGGGTAGAGCTGGTTCACTGTCAAATTAAGGTTGGCTCCTCCTTGCAGAGTGTTGAGGTTTCCCTGAGCACCACACCCAACCCTAACTTCTCCTGACCAGCTGGGCTGTCACCTTGCATGGTTGACACCAACGGTGATGTGTTGGTCAATTTCTCCGGTTGCAGAAACTCCCTTCCCTAGTTGTGAATCTTGGTTGAGTGCACCAATGTCACTGGGGCCCAGTTACAAGAGGTTTAATGGCAGTACGGAGCTCCCTGGCACATCCAGAACAAGAGCTCTGATCCAGCAACCCGGTCATGGACAGGTGCTGGGTGAAATAGTCAAGGGGTTTGTTGGGGTCCAGATAATATGAAGGTATGGAGCCCTGCTGCTTGTACATGCCAGAGGCCCAAAGAGCCATAGCTTGGTCAAGAGAACCAGATTCCTGCTTGATGCTTGGTGCCCTGGGCTTATTGAGATAGTCAAGGCTGGAGTCATGGTCCAGGTCATCTTCCCTGAATGATGGATAGCCTGTGGAGCAGAGTAGCATGGATTAAGGCCATCAATAGACTCAAGCCTATATTTATTCCTAAGTATTCAAAAATGTAGACTACTTATAAAAACAGGAGGTTCAGGAAGCATCTCTTAAAATCCCCCCAAAAAAAAAAAAAAATCTTCATTGGAATGGCCGGAAGGGTGAAAATGCCACATCTACAGGGTCTGATTTATCTCAGAACCATACATCTTTATATGGCGTCGTCTTGACCACTGTGTAGAAGCAGAAACTAGTCAAAACTGGATGACCACCCAGCACTACGAATGGCTGGTCTAATACCATCTTAAATATCTTCCAGTCCAATACTCTTAATCAAATAAATTAATTTACATCACTCATGCAAGACGAGTGTCACTATGCTCAAACTAGTGGCTACCAGAACATAAGATGACATTTACAGAGAAAGGAGGGACTAGTGACTAGCAGCACAATAATGAGTCCTGCATGGAAGAGTTACAACTTCACACTTGATGTGTTGAATAACTTTATTGAAAACCGGTAAGAAATTTTTGCAGGGTGTTGCAGTGGAAGGTTTTACAGTTACCTAGAAGAGATGGAGAAAGGATCAAGCATTGAAGGGTTAAAATGTTGAATCTTTGGATTGTACAACTTACATTTTAAAGTCAGATCTCTTGGTAGAGCCTGGCATCTCGGAGTTGACCCAGTTTTCCGGATAAACACCAAATGCCTCAGGACCTTGGTTAAAGGAGTATTGGTCTGAGGTGGCACTTATTCTGGACCGTTTGTAGCCACTGCTTGTCTGGACAATGAGGCTGGGTAGATAAGGCTCACTGACTCCTTGTGGAAGCTCCTGCATGTCAGAGCCTTTAGACCCATCACCCTGCTTGTAAAAGGCTGCCATCTCAGAGTCATATTCATTGCTCGGTGAATAGCCTCCCATGTTCCAGCCGGGTTGGTCCTGAGATTGAGAGGTTCCTGCACTTGAAGCAAAAGACCGAACTCTACCTGCAGAAACTTCCTTTCCCTGCGGTGCACCTGCTCCACCAGAGCCCTGTTTGGACATAGAGGCAGAGGAGGGAGCTTGGCCGAGAGCATCAGACATCTTGTTTGGCCTGTGCCAATTGTCACCTTGTGGTACATCGTGCAGGTTAGAGACTTCAAACTGTGGCAGAAGAGCTTCATAGCCGTCACCCTGCTGGTAGAAGGCTGCCACCTCAGAGTCAAATTCATTGTTCGGTGAAAAGGCTTGTATTTTCCAGTCATGCAGGTCTTGAGAGGTCCCTGAGCTCAGTTGAAGAGCATCAACTGCAGAAACTCCCTTTCCCTGTGATGCCTCTTGGGTGGGTGCACCTGCGCCACCAGAACCCTGTTGCAAGGGGTTTAATGGCAGTACAGAGCCCTGCTTGGACATAGAGGCTGAGGGGGAAGCTTTGGCAAGAGCATGAGACATCTGTTCCCTGGGCTCACTGACACCTTGTGGAGGCTCTTGCAGGTAAGAGTCCTCAAACTGAGGTGGAAGAGCTTTATAGCCGTCACCCCACTGGAAGGAGGCTGCCTCCTTAGGGTTATATTCATTGCTCTGTGAATAGGCTCCCATGTTCCAGTCCATCAGGTCTTGAGAGGTCCTTGGGCTTAGGGGAAAAGCACCATCTCCAACTGCAGAAACTCCCTTTCCCTGTGTTGCACCAGAGCCCTGTTGCAGGGGGTTTAATGGCAGTATGGAGCCCTGCTTGGACATAGAGGCTGAGGGGGAAGCTTTGGCGAGAGACATCTTGTGGGCCCTGGGCACAATGAGATATCCCTTGCCCTCTGGCACATCTTTGCTGGGACCTCCGGAAGAAGGGCTCTGTTCAACCAACCCTGTCATGGACAGATCCTGAGGTTTGGTGAAATATTCAAGGGGTTTACCGGGGTCTTGGAGTGTAAGGTAATATGAAGGTATGGAGCCTTGCTTGTACATGCCAGAGGCCCAAAGGGACAAAGCTTGGTCAAGAGAACCAGATTTCCTGCTTGATGCTCTCGGTGCACTGGCCTCATTGAGATAGTCAAAACTAGATGAGTCTTCGTCCAGGTTATCTTCCCTGGATGATGGATAGCCTGTGGAGCAGAGTGACAGCTAATGATTTTTGTTAGGCTAACTTTGTAACTGAATAACTGAAATGCCACCACAAATAAAAATATGAAAAAACAGAAATTGTTCTGAGGTAGCCAAATTAAATGAGAACATTTTATGTTTGATCCAGAGAGATACAGTTGAATGGCAGCATAATGGGCATTGTTAAAAGCATGATTAAAAATAGCTGTCATTGTACAATCATTTAACAGTTAAGGTTTTGTAAAAACCTGCCAAGACAAAACATTTAATGAAATGAAGTGCAATTTGATGCTGCATTAAACAGATCTTGGGTCAAGAACCACCCACATATTTCAACACAGATTCAACAGTGAACTCCATACCACTTCTTGTTAACGGAACAGAAGTCCCCCTGCTAAACAGGAAAAGGCAAATCCAATAAACCCTGTAACAGAAATACAAATGTCTCCATTTATGGCTTCAATAGACAGTACCAACATTTTTAAATCACATTGACAGCATACATAGGGATTACACACCTTAAAATGCTGTCAAGGGCCATGGCAAAAGAAGATTCCAGCAGTTTAACACAGTACTAAATACAAACCACCAGCTAGACAGTGGAGTGCTTGTCCTATGCTAGAGTGTCAGTATTGTTTTTAAAAAACACCTCGTTAATGCTTATTGAAGACAGCTGGTATATGAACAACCATAAAAAGACTCTTGAATAAGAGAAATGCATGAGGTCAACATATGTTTTGCATCCAAATATGCAAACACTGAAAGTTATCTAAGATTTAATTTTAAGATGCCAAATTAGGTATTGCTGATTGTGGTTGGATGATGGCTGTCTAAGGCAGCCTCACCTGGCCCTCAGGGAGATCTCCTGCTTAGCACACCTGTGTCATATACCATTGTCCTACAAATTCTACAATTAAGTAGTTTACAACATAATCATGTGTCCAGGTTATGGAGGAGCCCAGAAAAGCAACCTAGGTGGCCATTGTTGAGCGCTCTTTTCATGATCGGGGCAAGAAACACTGTGTTAGTGCATCAATTGTTTTCTTATGGGGAGAGAGTTCTTGCCCATCTGCGGTGGACTGCCTTTGGCATTGTGTTGCACTGCCTTTGGCATTGTGCACCATGCTAAATTAACAAAAATTGATGCTATTACAGAGTGTCTTTTGTAGTCTGGTTTTCACCATACTAAGCTCAATCTTTTAAGATTGAACATTAGTCTGGGGAAGCTGCGCTTTGTTTCT
>JAOPUA010000072.1:9489197-9499939 GCA_027122455.1 Trisopterus luscus
TGTGTGTGTGTGTGTGTGTGTGTGTGTGTGTGTGTGTGTGTGTGTGTGTGTGTGTGTGTGTGTGTGTGTGTCTCTCTGTTCCAGCGGTTCTCTTTCCTGGTGGTTGCCCTTCTGGAAACAGAGCTGTCAACACACGCAGGCAGGATAGAAGAGGCGGAATACAGGGATTAACCTCAAAGGTGTTCTATGGTGGAGTGAGCATGACTTGGACGATTGTCTGCTCGTCCGTCAAGTTCGACAGGATAACAATTGCTTTGAAAAAACCCTGCTTCTTTAGTCAGTTTACATTTTGAGGTTACGCCAACCACCGAATGAAAACAATTGTGTTATTATAACCATAACCTTTACCTTTCTGGACACACACGCATACTTTTTGAAGACCATCACCAGGTGTGCTCTACTAGCGCAATCCCCCCCAACCCCAAACTGCCGTGGCTTGAAGGTTACCATGGCAATTGTTAGCATGGCAGCAGCAGCATCAGCATGGATGTTCGCGGTGTGGTTGTGAGGGCGGTGCTGTGGGGGTGACAGTGGCTGCCGTGCGGTTGGTGGGTGGAGCCAGAGATGGGCAGCGCTCCGTATTCAGCCAGTGAGTGGAAGTGCAGGGGCCGGGGGGGGCTTCAGGACCTGGGCTGTATGCCCTGGAAGGTCAGCAAGCAGAAAACATACGTGACCACACCTGGGGGAGGTGGAGGAGAGGGGATGCTGGGGGGGTCGAGGGGGGGTGGAGGAGGAGGAGGAGGAGGAGTTGGTGGTGGCGGAGGAGGAAGAGGAGGAGGAGGAGACACGGAGAGGAGGAGGAGGGGGAGGAGCAGTAGAGATCCCAAGGACTCCCAACAGCAACAGCCAGATCTATCCTCTTCCTCCTCCTCGTCGCTCACGCCGTCGGCCCCACCCCCTGGCGACCCCCCAGCCCTGACGCCGCCGCTGCCGCCGGCCGCCATTGTCATCTACCACGAGAAGCAGCGGCGGGAGCTGTGCGCCCTGCACGCACTCAACAACGTCTTCCAGGACGGCACGGCGTTCAGCCGCGACGCGCTGCAGGAGATCAGCCAGAGGTGAGGGGGAACACACCGGGGTCGGCCATCTTTGAGGCTCAATGCAGATTCTGACCAGGAGCTGTGCTGTTTGTTTTGGTGTCCTCCCTCTGTCCCCTTTTGCTTTCTCACTCGTTTCTAGTAACATCGTCGGCCATATTGAATTTGGCCTTTACTAACATTCACCTGCATGTCTACTTTCTCTTTCTCCCTCCCCCCCCCCCTTGTTTTCTTCCTCTTGCTCTCTCTCTCTCTCTCTGTTATTCTCACGTTCCCTTGACTCTTCATCTTGTTGTTTGGGGTAGTTTCATGACTGTGTGGTGTTTGATGTCTCTGTGTCTTTTTCTGTTTTACTCACATCCATGCAGACTCGCTCCCAGCACTCTGGTGACGCCGCACAAGAAGAGCATGCTGGGAAATGGAAACTATGACGTCAATGTCATCATGGCCGCCCTGCAAACGCGAGGGTTTGAGGCTGTGTGGTGGGACAAGAGAAGGTATGTAAGGGTCCAAGCAGTCGCTCAGAAATAATGGTTTTTCATTACATGGGTTATATCCCAACTTCTTACCTTCTTAAAACCTAACCTTTTAATACGTTTTTTAAGGTTGTTCCACTCCCAAACGAAACACTGATCCTTAAAGTCATCCACACGTAAAAAGTGCCCCCTTACCGGCTTTTCATGAGCTTCATCTGAATAAACTGCTTGACACTTAGAATAAAAGCATCGCGATGACTAAATAGAAAAGGTTCATAATCGATCACGATCATAATTGCCATTATCCCTTAGTTTTGGAGATGGTAGTCATCTTTACTTGAGTCAATCAAGTCAACATTGTCCCTTTTTCCATGAGAGCTATTTTGGTCTCTGTTCGCTGTGAAGGGAAAGAGAACAGGTTGCGACTAACAGCTGCTTGTGTATCGCTTATTGTGCTCATGTTTTGTGGTTTCGAAAAAAAACAACTGCAAAAGGCTTTGTCAGGGTTTGTGGGGGAACCAACAAAATGCTTTCCACTGAGTGAGGACATCTGGAATGATTGTTCAGAAATTACCACAGTGGATGTTATTTTTTTTTTTATTGTTTGGTGTTTTCACTTTCAACTGCCAACTGTCTGCTGATGATTACATCATAAATCAGCTGCCGTTTGTATGCGTGATGGGGAACAACTTCATTAAAAGCATCTGGTTCAGGAAGGAAAATATGAAGATTGTGTAAATAATTTAAATTGACTATTGAAATACTTTTTTACTTTACTACTTTTACTGTTAGTGCTTTGTTTATGCTTTTTTTATTTCAAAGTTTTATGCAATGTGCAGTATCACATGGTCAGTCCCTACATTTAAATAATTGTGAAGAGGTATGGGTCAACTACATAGTGAGAATTATAGACCTTAGGTAAAAAATAATAATAGTATTACTTGAGGTTATAGGTAAGCACTTCTTGTATAAAAATCGTTTTATCCTCTTATTTCCTATCTAGTGCTTTACTGCCACCACAAACAAGCTGTCTTAAGTCTTGATTGGCTGAGAACATTGAAACTGGAAGATGTATTTCTGATTGTGAGCGACAATCAGCAGAGACCAATTACTCAAATCACTCAACTCTATGTGACGGAGACACAATAGGCACCCAATCTAGGTTAATCTTTATCAGCACAGTCATGGACTCAGTGTGTAAACAATGGCCCATATATTGTTTTTAAAGTGTCCAAAGGGTTGGATTATAGATAGTTAGACCTGGACACATAATCCTGGCATAAGACTCCCCATCAAAATGTTAGTATTTTTGCTATTTTATCCATCACAAGTGCTTATATTTCCATTGCATCAGTTGTCAACCAGTGGTAATCACACGGTCTGTTTCATGCACCGTGAGCCCCATTGATTGTCACATGTACGTTACCTTCAATACCTTTGGACATCGAATCAATCGAGTAAACTTTGTATGCAGACGTCTGGTAAACAACTTCATCAATAGGTATGCAGTGCAGCTTTAATACGTGTGCCGGATGGTTGACAGATTATTGGCAATAATTGTGTCAGGTTGGGTGGGGGAGGAGGACGGGGGGCAGAATGGACACATGGGGACAGGCTGTGGCTCATCCCTTTCAAGGTCACACCAAAATAAAAATGGTTTAAACAGGTTATGCCTTCAGCATCCCTTATCTAATCAGAGCTTGCCGTTCAGCATATCATTTAATATTATTTAATTTAAAAAATATATATATATTCTCATTACCAGGGTTGATGGCGCCATAGGGGGCAATATAATATCTACCAATAGCAGTATTGGAGTAAAGGTATCTCTACCTATATCTAAGACATGTTATATCGGTGCATCCCTGATTTAGGAATCGGCGCTAATCTCAGCCTCCTGGAGTGTGAACTCATTTTGTGCTCCCGTGTGGTTGTGCAGGGACGTGGGCAGCATCGCTCTGTCCAACGTGACGGGCTACATCCTCAACGTGCCGTCCAACCTGCGCTGGGGCCCGCTGCGGCTGCCGCTCAAACGCCAACACTGGATTGGCGTGAGGGAGGTGGGTGGAGTCTACTACAACCTGGACTCCAAGCTGCGTGGCCCCCACCCCATTGGCAGCGCGGATGAGCTCAGGTATAGTGTGTGTGTGTGTGTGTCTGTGTCTGTGACTGACTCATTTAGAAACTGTCCTTAAAATGTATTAAGCTAGATGAGAAGCAAAACGACTTATTTTTGCAATATGCCGCTAGCTATTATGTGCAGGGTATTTATAACAGATAATAGACCACTGTGTTGCTATCTTTTTATTGAGTTGACCAAACATGGGTCACGCTTGTGTGGTTGTCAGCCTTAAAACGCTGTGGAGTACCCCAAAGGGTGGACCGTGGACCCACGAGCCGGCATTCACACTGGGAGGGCCCCAGGTTTTGTAGCAGCAGGAAATGGAGTTGCCGGTGTATGTACCGAAGCCCCCAGACGACTGGCTCCGTCTGTGTTGACGTTGGACGGGACTATAAAGAGCAGCCAGACCGTATGCTCGCTTATCGCCTCTGTGCTCTTTCCTCTTCACTTTCCTCTTTGTTCAACGTGACAGGAAGTTCCTGCGCCACCAGCTGCGTGGGAAAAACTGTGAGCTGCTATTGGTCGTCTCGGAGGAAGTGGAGTCACACCAGACCTGGATGTCCCACAACAGTGGAGCAGAGTGAAGCGGCCAATCACATCACACGCTGGCGTTCAGGACAGGCCGAACCGGCCAATCATAGCTTTCGACGAAGAGGAAGCAAGGGTTGTGCATAGCCAATCAAAAAGATGCACAACGGGGCAGACAATGTTTTTCATGCTTCTGGTATTGGTTTGTTTTGTTTTGTTTTGGGTTACAGTTCCATTTCTGGACTCTTGGAATCGATGAGACCCAAAGCAATGAGTGAAGTGAATGCATTCATTCAAACCTTACTCAAATCTTTATACAGACATACATACATACCTACCTACCTACCTACAGGGAGATCACTAAGAATCACATATTTGTAACACAAGTCAAATTTATAAGCGTATTATTTCAGTATCTGGTATTGCTGTTTTTTTATATATATATCTATATACTGACTATTTTTAAATGTCGGTTTTGATTTATTTTGTACATCGTACAGCTTCCCAAAGTGCTGGAACTCAAGCTGTATGTCCAATGAAGCCATGTGTCTGATCTTCAAGCTTTCGACCACACCTATGTGTCTTCTTTGAGTCCTTCACTCTGTTTGTGGTTCTCTCTCTGTCTCTGTCTCTGTCTCTCTCTGTCTCTCTCTCACTCTCACTTTAACAGAACTATATCCTTCTTGACTCCTGTCTGTCACCTCTTTCTCTTCCACTACCTTTGCACATCCTCGCTCGCCCACCCTCACCCAGTACATTGTATTGCACCTTCCTGGACCGTCAGTACAGAGACTGCCCACACAACAGGGTTTTTTTTTTATTTAAATGTTTTTGTCCGTTTTTTTTTTATGGCAACAAGGCAATGCAACACCCTGGGCCAAAAAGTGCTCCCATCTTGTGGATGATTGTCTGTTCTTGTGAGATGCTAGGGTCAGTCCTAACAGAGCACAGCAGCCCTTTGAAGCCCCGTAGGTCTAGAGTCTTAGACGTTTTACACCCAGAAATAGAAACATTGGTCATTAATGGTGAGTTAAGTACAGGGGTGGTGAACGTCGCTCCAAATGCGTGTTGATGTTACAGTGTCCGTGCAGATGTGTCGTGGTTGGATTTCGATGTGCGTCTCGTTACCAGAAGGGAAGTCGTTTTTTATAGAGAGAAAAAGAGGGTTTAGGTACCGCATTGAGAATTATCTTGATATCCTATGAGTCCTGAAGAATAATATTCTATTCTGAAAGATTATGACTTTGGTAAGAGGAAGTTTGAAGTGAAAGCTTGGTGTGTTTTTGGAGAGTTGCAGATATTTGCCTTGATGCCGGCTGTGATCATAGAAGCATTGTCTTAAGAGGAAATGTTATTCATGTACAGACAGTATGTGTTCTTTCAATGATGATATTGGCCTTAACTTGTTTACATCGTAAATAACGTATGTTTATCTCAAAATGGGACTGTTTAGTTTCATTACCAAATCCTAACCCTAAAAAAAGGGCATTTTCAAATACTACAATTTATTTTATATCAAGGGTTGTTTAAGTGTGATGCAATCAAGAGAAGCTGGGATTTTTTGTGGCCATCCGATTTTTCTTTGGAAGAAACTTTATTTTTATTTTGCTCCCAAATGTGATGATTAATACCATTTAAGTTTTGAGGTTACAATGTCCAACTCTGAGCAGCAGGCTCATATCATTACACTAAGTGTTACAGATATCAGTGGGTTTGTTGTTGTTGGATATGACATTCCTCCTCAATCATTGGTTCCCAGAGTCTGTTTTCATTAATTCTATTTCCCCTTTTTTTCCTTTTCACAGAAATAAAAAAAATTCTTATAATGACACTTTATGAATATCTGCCAATGCGTGCTTTGTTGAATATTCTGTTATTCCTCAAAATCATACTGTATTGTGACAGGCGAATGCCAGCTGAGCTCCATCATCGTCGCTGCGTTGCCAAAGCGACCTGGAGCGCGCTTAAAGGGCGCGCGTCTGGTAATGGCACGTGGACGCGCCGAGAAGCAGTGTGCAGATGTGTCGCAGATTTGTAAAGTCACTGGACGTGCAGAGAGATCCAGGACGAGGAAGTAGCGCGGAATCCGCGGGCCTTGAAGTGTCAGGAAAACGGTCAGAGATCATTGAGCGAAGGGGGGACTGGTCGGCAGACGGAGAGGCTAGGAGCCGCGTTGGTAAAGCGTGGTGCGCGGCGGAGGTTACGGTCATAAACAGTTTGGATACTTTGTGACGGAAAAAGGCGCCACTTGGAACAGTTTTCTAGCCGCGTGCACCGCGTCGGGGAGATGGAGCTGTCAGCGATTGGAGAGCAAGTGTTCGCCGTGGAGTCGATCCTCAAGAAAAGAGTGAAGAAGGTATTTTATTAAATATATAAATATATTGAAGGCCTAATTCTAACCATCATATTCGTGCTGTAAAAGGGACGTTGCTAACGTTTGCTGAAAATGTTGGCAACACTATTGAGTTGTAAGGAAGAGGAGAATGAAGGGCTATCCAGCTGCACTAGTAACCTGGTTACTCATCCTCAATGTGGGCTAAAGGGAAGTAGGCGGGGAACGGAGGGTATCCCTTTAAATAACCTGTTATTTACTTATTTATTTATGTGCAAAAATAAAGTATTAAGAAGGCGTTTGTATATTGTTTTAGTCTTTGGCCATTAGTTGTCCTCTATTTGAAGTTAATTATTTTCCTCATAAACTCGCCAGTGAAATAGCCTAATAAAACTAGAAACGGTGAATTGTAGTTGTCAGCCAATGGCGGAATGATATTTTTTGTGTTATTGGGAGAAGCACATGGAGAATATAACGGAGCACTATCAATAATAATAGCCCAAGCATGTACATAAGACGGTTTGGAAGCGCGCACAAATCTCTGGTTGGAATATGTATGCTAGATCACGATTCATTTCCTGAACAGGAGAATAAGAACTACAACGCACTTTCCGTTATGCATGTTTCTGGAATGTTCTGGAACATTCCCGTGGCGGGGAGAGAGTCGGCGTGAGCCCGCGCGCTCTGTCAGGTGAAATCATGCCAGCCCCGTAAACAGTGACGTCAGTTTACGCGAAAAATATCACCTTTTTTAAAAGTAGATGACGTCATCAACGACAATCACTAGATATCATTGGTCTGATGATGAAATGGAATGAAATGTGTGTTTGAGCTGGTAATTGATAATAATACTAATCCAAAAACATTTTAAGGATTCATTTGAATGGAGATTCTAACACACAAAAATACCATACTTCTCCACATACAGAATTCTTACATCACATATAAATTAGGTGTGTTCTTAATATTCATGTTCATACCAAACTTTATTTCTAACAGGGCAATGTGGAGTATCTTCTGAAATGGAAAGGATGGCCTCCAAAGTGAGTATACAGACAGACAGACACACACACACAGACACACGTGGCTCCTTCAGGAAAAATATGTAGGATGACTTCCAGTGAATGAAATTTTTAACTATTGCAACCAATCAACACACGCACGCACGCATGCGCGGCTCCTTCAGGAAAAATATGAAGGATGACTTCCAATCAAGCAAAAGGAAAAAAAAAAAGTGTTTGCTTTGCTTTGCTCTCATTGGTTGACCTGCAGGTACTCCACGTGGGAACCAGAACAGCACATTCTGGACCAACGTCTACTGCAGGCGTTCCAAGAGAAGTGAGCAGAGTTGTATTTCCTAAGGAAAGCTTACATCTGTATTCTCATACAAAATGTTATCACTTCATGCAAGGACGCATTTGCTGTTTTTTTTTGTTTTTTTCTATTAATAACACAACAGTGACAACCCTCCCCCATGGTGCCCTTGAGCAACACTAACCAACATGACTTCACTATGCCGTTATCTTTAGTAGTTTCTTGTTTTCTTTTTTGTTTTATTGTAGAGAGCAGAGGGATCGAGTTGTGGGACACAAGAGGAAAGGATCAAAGGTGAAGAGACTGCTACTGGAGGTAAATGGTCCCGTCACTGATTCAATTACACGCATGTTTCATGTCCATGTGTATAATCATGCATCGTCAATCCAAATATTATACTTATATTTCATGATGCATATGTCCTGTTGAGATGTTTTCTCACAAACAAGAGACACAGTCAAAACTATGACAAGCCTCCTCCTTACATTTAGGAGACAAACATAACCAGATTCACTATACTCTGGATACTCTGTCTCCGCGCCACTGCATTATCCAACAGAACACCATCTACACCATGGACCTCCGGAGTGCCCACAAGGCCCCAGAGAAGCCTCAGCCTCGCCTGCGTCTCTCCCTGACCGGCTCACTGGATCCCGGGGCGGAGGACCAGGAATACGACCCCTGCAGACGGATGCTACGCCCGCGGCTGGCCCATCAGACGAGTGATCCGCAGAGGTCACAGAGGTCAAGCTCTCTGACCCCCAACAGCGAGGTCTGGGGGGATGGAGATGACGAGGAGGACGAAGAGGAGGAAGAAGAAGAAGAGGAGGAGGAGGAGGAGGAGGAGGAAGATGAAAGGCAAGTAGAGGAAGACATTGAGTTAGAGGAGGAGAAAAATAAGATCCACAGAAAAGCAACGGCCGAGAAGAACGGAAACCTTTTGAATGGTATGTACTCAGGTCCACTCAGATCCTCTTTAGCCAGTTCCACTTCCTGCTTTGCTTTTATCTTCAAGCAGATATCAGAGTAGTGTGGCTCATTGAGAGATTGGCGGATGAGCATTAATAGAAGGTTAAAGATAGCTCGCTTTCTAGATCATGTAGTCAAACGTGTGTAGTGCAGTCATAGATGTACATTGTATGTTATGACATGCACAATGATAATGATATTTTCTCATGCTTTTGCACTTTTAGATATACAAACCCAAATAGTTAAAGGTTTTGCATACATGCAAATATAAAGTATAAATCTCTATACAAAGAAAATGTATGTAATAATATATAGTAAAAATGTGTTCACCTTTTATATTATTTATTGTCCAATTGTTATATCAGATGTGTACATTTATAGATAGATTGATAGAAAGAAAGAAAGTTGTACCATTTCCAATTTTGATCCAGGCTCATATTCTGGCTGAATCCTGCAGCCACCGGTATCCTATTTGTCCATTAGTGAGCATTTCAAAGCAAGATAAGATATCCAGGTCAGTCGAAAGTAACTCAATCACAGCCAACACATGGGAGGCTTGATGCAATCACTGGCTCACTGCAAACCCTACCTTTGTGTCTCGCTTCTTTTCTCTGGCCGCCGCTCTGATGGAACATTATCTCTCTCTCTCTCTCTTGCTCTCTCTCTCTCTCGCTCTCTCACTATCTCTCTCTCTCTCCCCGTCCAAACAGTACAAGACAGAGGATGGAGCTCAGCCGTCGGCCCAGAAGAGAAGCCGGATAACAACGGGTCCAAGAAGTCTTCTGATTGGACGCCGGGTCAGGTGTCGTGCGGCCCGGGGGAGGTGACCGTCACGGACGTCACCATCAACTCCCTGACGGTGACGTTCCGAGAGGCCCTGGTGGCCAAGGGCTTCTTCAGGGCCTGGGGCCTGGAGTTCTGATCCTCCCAGCGGAAGGAGTCGCTGGGATGAGTAGGGGGGGGTGGGGGCATGGGGCTGGCCGAGGCAAACCAGTTAAATCCGTTCATTCCGGCTCTCAGATTTCTCCCTCCCTCCCTGCTCCTCATCCCCCTTGTAGGATTCCTGGGTAGTGGCTCCCTCCCGTCTCTTACCCTCTGGCCGTTTTATTTTCATCCGATACTGTATTGTAGGTTGTGTAGACGCTAACTAGTAATCCGGGAGTAGCATCCGTCCGTGTGCTCGTCGTGTGTACTCAACACACAAGTTCAACTAATATCCATAAGTGGTTAACACGTATCACCTGTGGTGTTCTCCTATGAGTTTTCCGATTCCTGGTGCAGCCGTCGCAATGCATGCCTGCCTCCTAGTCAGCCGTATCATTGTACTGATATGCGATAGTCCGTGTTTACCCTGTATGCCTAGGCCAACTTTGAAAACCCTACGGTGGCGGTGCGTTTGGTGTCTCGTGTTATGAATATAATCCAGAACACTGCGACGAAAGACAAGCAAAACTATACCTGGAGAGGCTTGGGAACTTGCACTGAATTCATATACGCACCCGCCAAGCTCTTTCACAGAGATAGACTTTGTCTTTTTTTTCCCCCTGTTGTTCAGTGTTTTCCAATGCAATCGTGTGCTTCAAAATGACTTTGACCAAGTTTCACACAAATCGTGGCCATCGCGCTAACCCCAGAGCTTCCCTTCCCCGTCCATCTGGCCCAAGATGGGATGATTTTGGGATGATTTTTCTGCGGTGGTGACGATGGGAGCTGATTCTGTGATGGGTCACCATGGTGGAATTTCCTTCGGGCATATATCTGGCTCCGAGGGCGATGGCTCAGAAGGTGGTGAGCCGAACCCTAGATGACTAGGAAACCACAAGAAATGTCTTCACACCTCTTCATCATGGCCTTTGTATGTCTGTGGAGCAGATTTAGGGCAACACCCCTGCACAACACACACACACACACACACACACACACACACACACACACACACACACACACACACACACACACACACA
>JAOPUA010000072.1:9597223-9607897 GCA_027122455.1 Trisopterus luscus
CTGCGTAGTGACAATAAAGCCTTGATCATTCAACCCTAGTCCTTCTCGACTTCTCGTATTTTTGTTAGAGTATTATTTTGTGGGAATTATCCAACAGTACTGCCCAGTGAAGCTGAACCCGTTTTTTTACTCTTAGGCCCAGTCCCATTTCACTCCCCTAACAAGAACACTTCCTTTGACCTTAGCTGCAAGTCAGCTCCCAAGCTGGCTAGCGTTATAGGGTTGATTTTAAGGGAAAAACAGCACACCCCCACGCTCCCCTAAGTATGGGGACACCCTACCCCTTAGCGGGAACCCACAAAATCTATCTAATTGGGACCGGGCCTAAACCATTGAGGTTTTTTTTATTGCTTAAAGTTGTAAACACAGGGTGCTGGAAGTTAAAAACAACCCTACAGAAACCATGTAAAAAGGGAGCTTTATTGATAAGCCAAAAAAAGTTTATTAAAAATAACTAGTTTACCAAAAAACAAAACAAAACAAAAAAACAAACGCCAACAGATCTTCACCTCTTCTTGAAACCATACTTCTTTCTCTCATAAAACAGATCCGTTTTTGAGCTTCCCAGGTTCACAATCTTGGGACAGCCATCCCTCTGTAGACAATTACAAGAAAGATGTGTTCATGCATGTGACACAGGGGTTCCTTTTCTTCTAAAATATAAGCGGTAATAAACCAAATCGTACACTATTAACAGTCTACCTTCTATGCAGTCCATCATTTCTCAATGATAGACAAACAGGTTTAATGGATAAAAAATGTCTTCAGTACTGTTGTTCCAGTACCGATGCCTAAATTGCAGTATCAGGTATCGGCAAGCATGCTAGTCTATGCACCAATCCGATGCATCGCATGACTCATTTATTACACAGGCAAAGAACATAACAAACACGTGCGGTATTAATGGTCGGAGGTCGAAAGGTGGAATGGGAGAACAAGGATGCTGACGCTTAACTAGAAGAATATGTTTTATTATAATTCTAAATTAAGAATTAATGTTAATTATCTAGTTCTGAAAAAAAGATGTCGACACTATAAAAAGTGAACTGACTATACATTTCCATCATCGTTAGGAAACCCTTCAATAAGAAGAAGTGCTATTAGTAGGTACAATGCTAGATGCTGCATTGGTATAAACTCTGAATCGGCGGATACTCAAGTTCTGGAATCGAAAATGAAAAAATGGTATCGGAACATCTTCAGTCTTGCATAAATACTTGATACATGAAATATTTGGAAAACGTACGTCTTTCTCCTGGATGGTGCATTCTTTACAGTAGTAGGCATCAGAAACACCAGGCCCTCCGCAGATCACACATCGGCCCTGGTAGGAGCCGTAGTTGCACTCGTCACAGATACGCACCAGTGTGCACGGTCTCACGTAGGAATCACATATGACACATTTACCATCACCTAGTTGAGTGGGAGGAAATTTAACAAATCTATTAATGTATTGATCAGGTCTGAGGGTAGACTGAAAAAAATTGAGTGAAGAGAACAATATGATTAGAAGAACATCCTGGATTACATAGTGTAATTCATTTTAAACAAATATATTATTTTATGACTGAACCATTGCTCAACCAAAATTGTAGTCTTCTGTTTGCTACGTTGATTTTTAAAAATCAAGATAATTCAAATAAATTTGGTCAATCATATACTGTCCACCTTCGAATAGTTACTGAAATTTCAAAGATACTCACATTTTTCACATAGTCGTCCAATGGCTGAAAACCAAACAAACAAGTGGCCATCAATAAACAGAGGCGTTCAACGCAAGGGAGCTGCAGTTCCCATACTGTAAAGACTATAGTAGTTTTATATAACGTGTACTATTTTGTATTGGATTAGTATAACATTAGCATATGGGATGACAAAAACATGCCGAATCAAGCAAAGGCAAATATTACATAGCTATATTAAAGGAACAAGTTATGCTGGTTAATAAAGATATCAATGAAATCCATGCTGTAACGTTAGCATGCTAGCCTACGTGGAGGCTTCGAGCCATTAGAAAAACCAAACTGAAGTCCATGTAAATCCTGCCAAATGAAAAAAAATAATGTATATATTGTACTACATCATACATACCAACACCGGCTTGTTTCCGACAAAATATCAAATCTGGATGATGCTTTGCCATTATTGCCTTACGCAAACGAAGCGCCTTCGATCGTTTAACTTTGACCCGTGATTTCTTCTTCGTTTAGTTTTTCTGCCTGAGTTGACAGCACCGCCCTCTGCTGCTCAAACCATTATTATTTGTTTAGGTATGTGCTTATATGCAGTATGTTTTGTATTTTTCGCTATTTTGCAAATAACCCATGCGTCTATTTTATTATGGTTTGATATTTAAAGTTATCTCCCTGTTAAATTGTGTTGATTTAATCATGCCATTTATTATTGGTATCATAACAAACCTATACCTAGTACCTATATAAACACATACATAACATTTATTTATTATAAAAAATATATATGTCCCTGTCCAATTTTCCAAGACCCCATGTGTTTTCGGAACACAGTAACCCATAAATAAAATCTAGAAACAGCATTTAAGTTTGCATGGCTGACTACTATGCTCCTATTTTGTTAATTTACAGATTGTAACATTTACCTTCTTTGAACCAGAGCCATTTAGAGTCTCTCTAAATAGATCTGAACTTTTTTGCTCTTTAAGCGAGTCTGGTCCTTGTAGCTTACTAAAACAATTGAAAGATATGTTTATCTTTACTGATAGAAGTATTGTTATATTATGTATATATATCCTATATATAAACGTAAGTTTAAAATATAATCCTTATTCAGAAATTATCTTCCGCTACTAAACGATTATCACTAGATACGAATAATAAGCATTTACTGTCCTTCAATGACATGCGCCGAGTCCACCAAACAAAACCTGACGTCACTATTGTTCGACACATCTTTGTCAGTGAACAAAATGGCAACGTACTGTCTGACTGTCGCCCGGCTCCAGGTAAGCCTTAAAAATCCCTTAACAGGCTATATTTGAAGCTGTACGAGAGTCGTAATGACCTTTAATATTGTTCTAAACATGGTAGACGTTGATAGGATAGCGGTTTTAGATAAACGGTTGGTTTGAACTGTTGCTTGTCGCCCGGCCAGGTCATCGTGCCCCTAGCTCAGCCAGAAGTACGCGGCGGGGGTCAACTTTATCATTTACGTTACTTCACAGATTACGACCAGATTTCTAATTCTCAAAGCTGTCACTGTGAAGGACTATGTCCACAAATGGCCACGTAATATTTACTACACATCGCTCATGTAGAAATATGATATTTGATAGCAAGGTTAACACAAGGTTAGTGCGTACATCTAGCACAGTCGCTGACAGCCCGAGTCATTTGTCCAAGAATACATTTCCCAGAGTCATAACAAGTGTTCCTTAAGCTTAGTAATTTACTGTGATTGCTATTTATGAAACTGTGTTTTTTTCATGAGATCTGTCTTTAATTGCACATCGCACAAGCTACTTCACAATCAAGAGAAAAGCAGCAGATGACTATAATCACACATTAGGACGTAACGTTAGGTATTTCATGTAGTTTCTAATGTATAAGGAAAGTACCGTTATTTAAATCCCTGCTGCGGAGTTGTGAGTGACAGCCCCTTCTTTGTAATTGCCACCCATTTTGAGGCACTAGCCACTGGAGATTCAGCTCTTCAGTGAAATGCCATTTCACACATCACCACTACAACCATATTCCGTTAGTTCTAATATTTTCTAACACTTCTATTTTTATTTTCTATTTTTAAGTTTTCATTGGACAGTGTGTTTACCCTTCCACCATTCTACCCTCTGCCTTCCTCCATGTTTATTTCCTCAACTTCTCAAACCCCCTCTAACCACAAAGTGACGTGTCTTTCTTTTCTTTGTTTTGCCCTTTCAGCTGGCCTTGGGCCAGGGGGCACGCCGCATGCATGTGTCTGCTGCATTTAGTGCCAAGGCCAAAGTGTCAATGAGCCGCTTCGAGACCACCTCCTACGTCAACTACGAGAAACTCCAATCAAACATTGACATTGTTCGCAAAAGGTCAAGACCCAGGCTGCAGAATATGCTTGCGTTTTGTATTATGCCTTCTGGCAGATACAATTTCTGAATGTACTTTACATTGATTGCACACATTAAAGTTTGCTTAGGTTGATGGAAAAATGGAACAAAAAACATCTTCAGAACACACACTTGGCAAATGGGCCTAAGAATAGCCTTTTATTTTTTACGTCTCCAGACTCAACCGACCCCTCACTCTGTCCGAGAAGATTGTGTACGGTCACCTGGATGACCCCCACAACCAGGATATCGACCGTGGGCGCACTTACCTGAGGCTGAGGCCCGACCGCGTGGCCATGCAGGACGCCACTGCCCAGATGGCCATGCTGCAGTTCATCAGCAGCGGGCTGCCCCGCGTGGCGGTGCCCTCCACCATCCACTGTGATCACCTGATCGAGGCCGCTACTGGAGGTGCTGAGGACCTCGCCAAGGCAAAGGTGAGCTCAGCGGAAGACCCTGCCCTGCAGGCTGGTCGCCAACTTCATTCCTAATACAAGGAAAGAAGCCTTAGGCCTCGTCCTACCTGCTGTATGTGCTGTAGTTGTTTTACCAGAAACTAGATGTTGTACTGAGCTATCTCTCTTGTTGCACATTCATAGGATGTGAACTTGGAGGTCTACAACTTCTTGGCCAGCGCCGGTGCCAAGTATGGAGTCGGCTTCTGGAAACCCGGTTCTGGAATCATCCATCAGGTATGTCAGCTGTTGGTCTCTTTTATAAAAAAACTATTCTGCTTCACCACAGCAATATAAATGGTGATGCCCCCCATCTGTCTTCTGTCCAGATCATCCTGGAGAACTACGCCTACCCGGGGGTTTTGCTGATCGGGACAGACTCCCATACACCCAACGGTGGGGGATTGGGGTCCATCTGCATTGGCGTGGGAGGGGCCGACGCCGTCGACGTCATGGCTGGGATCCCCTGGGAGCTCAAGTGTCCTAATGTGTGTGGCAGTCCTCCACTGTTACCCTAAACCCTCTCTAACCCCAACTGCCTTGACTAATTGGTCTGTGGTCCCACTTCATTTAAACATAATCACAACTGTGGTTGTGTACATACAGGTGTTGTTTTTAAGGTGTACAGTAAAACATGATGGCAATGATGATACATGAGATTACAAAAAAAATCCTTTAATGTAATTCAATTTGTATGTAAATTGTTGAAGTGCTCCTAAAAATTGTATCTAAGCTGTGCCTTCCTGGACTGATGACAGGTGATTGGCGTGAAGCTGACAGGCAGCCTGTCTGGCTGGACCTCACCCAAGGACGTCATCCTGAAGGTGGCCGGTATCCTGACGGTGAAGGGTGGTACTGGTGCCATTGTGGAGTACACTGGTCCCGGGGTGGACTCCATCTCCTGCACTGGTCAGTACCCACCAGGCGGCATACTTGGTTGATTAGGATTTACTTGTGGGTTGCCATACGTCAAGCTGGACTGGCTGTGTTTGTTTGCATGGGCAAACAGACACAGCAACTCCAGCTTGGCGTTTGTCCAAAGGCAAACACTCTCCTGTTTTTGGACGATTAATTAGAGGCTAGTCGGCTGCAAATTCTGAAGGATTGAGAGGTTTATCTTGCTTGACTCATGCGCTGTTGCCATAGCAATTTGGCCTGGATTACTCGGCTCAGAGGTTTTCATTGTGTACCTGGGAGGGGAACCCACCTTCATTTAACCGCATCCCTGATAACTGCCCTTTTAGATTGCATTTTTTGGGTGCAGATTTGTCTCTTTCTCACAATTCTGCCACACTGGGCTGATGCTCCAAATGGAAGTTCATGTCCTTATAGTTTAGTGTCTGTCTGTCTGTCTGTCTGTCTGTCTGTGTTGTTTGTTCAATCTGTTTTATTCAAAGCCTCAACCTCAGTCATTTTGGAACACCCCCTGCTAGACCTGCTATATTTGTATTGAAATAATAATAATATCCAAAATGTGGGAGCCAAGGGGTATTTTCCTGATGGATGTTTCTTATCGTCCATTGAACTGAAGGAATGGCCACCATTTGCAACATGGGAGCTGAGATTGGCGCCACCACCTCGGTGTTCCCCTACAACCACCGCATGAGGACCTACCTGGAGAAGACAGGCCGCGGAGGTAATCACATACTTTCTTCATTAATTTGTTTTACTACTGGCCCATCACGTAAACAGGCAAGTGTGTGTCTCTGTTTAGTCCCTATGTTTGGCTGCGTTGGCAGAAATCAGGGGACTGATGTACATTATCAGTTTATGCAATGGAGGGTAACCCTGAAAAAAAGTTAAGATGACATTGTGAAGCACATTTAACCAACTGAATGCATAGTTTTATCACCATGTATGATGATGATAGAAGGGGTGTAGTGGGCTTGTATATAACAGGGGAATTGCCTATGTATGTACGTATGTATATATATTTATATCAGGAATTGCCCAAATGGTTATTTCTGATATCTAGCTTCTCGATAGCCAAACTGACTTGTAATGGTCCTCCTTCACAGACATCGCTGCGCTGTCCGATGAGTTCTCACACCTGCTGGTTCCCGACGAGGGCTGTGTATACGACCAGGTCATTGAGATCAACCTGGATGAGGTCAGTCCCATGCAAACTTCTACAATGACCTTTTGATTCTGAAATACCATTTAGCATCAATTCAGTTGCCATCTTTGAATCTCCTCAGCACTGTGGGAACATCACACTTTAATATGTGTGTATGGTCTGGATCTCTGATTGTAAAAAAAAAAAAAGATAATAATAATAATAATAATTCTGTAGAAGCAGTAATAATGTTGGTTCTGTTCTTTTGTATAGCTGAAGCCCCACATTAACGGGCCCTTCACTCCCGACCTGGCCCACCCAGTGTCTGAGATCGGGGCTGTTGCTAAGAAGAACGACTGGCCCCTGGAGGTTAAAGTCGGTAGGGGCCTCTTCATGATCAATGACAAAAACCAGATCCTTTTTTTTTATCCATTATATGGAGTAGCATGAATTTTTACCTTTCTTAAGACTGTTTTTACATCTCGTGGCTTTTTGTTTGGTCTTTTGTAGGGTTGATTGGCAGCTGCACCAACTCCAGCTATGAGGACATGGGCAGGGCCGCCTCCCTGGCCAAGCAGGCCCTGGATAAGGGCTTGAAGTGCAAGGCCCAGTTCACCGTCACCCCGGGCTCTGAGCAGATCCGTGCCACCATCGAGAGAGATGGATACGTGAGTACCAGCGGCTTTACCCACCGGTATTTATAGCATGAGACAGATGGATGAAACAAGTGTAATATTACCCAAAACCTGTTCAATATTATCCAAAATCTGTAAAGACAAGACGGGTGCCCTTCTTGATTAATATGGAATAGTCTTTTGAATATTATTGTTAAGTAAGTCACTGTACAGGGAGGTGGCTTGTAAAGCCAAAATGATTAACATTGAAACTTGAATGGGCTCAGGGATGGGTTTTGAAAAAACAGCTGTAAAATATATTGTATTAGGTCTTAAATCTATGTTAAAAACAAAAGAATGGAAAGGTGCAAACTCCATGAAGCTCAGTCAATTTAAACAACGCTGTTCGTATGATGGCGCTGACTCAAACCATTGGCGCTAAATTGTATTCTCATTTTTTTCCTCTTCCTGTAGTCCAAGATTATGGAGGATGTGGGCGGAGTGGTCCTGGCCAATGCCTGTGGACCCTGCATTGGACAGTGGGACAGGTAGACATGCGTACACTTTTTGACACGATCCAATCACATCAACCCCAAATCACACCATCAAAATGACAAATCATGAGTTCAACCTTCAGTCAGTGGCGTCATGGCTAAAAGGGACATCCTTTCTTCTTACAGTGATATGCGGGCCCTTGGTAGTACGGGTACTATACCAGTTGAACTAGATGGGTGGCAAAAAAGTAGGTCTGAATATATATGCTGTGTCCTTGCATGACCTGCGTGTGCGTTTGTTGTTCATTTGGTTCAGGCGTGACGTGAAGAAGGGGGAGAAGAACACCATCGTCACATCCTTCAACAGGAACTTTACTGCCAGGAACGACGCCAACCCCGCCACGCACGCCTTCGTCACCTCCCCCGAGGCATGAACAAACAAACAATAGAAACAAGTTCTTACAACAAGTCTACGTAGCTCGTGCTTATCCTCTCCCTCATCCCCCCATGCAGATCGTCGTTGCCATGGCCATCGCCGGCACTCTTGACTTCGACCCAGAGAAGGACTACTTGACGTCCGCCAGCGGCGAGAAGTTCATGCTTGAGCCGCCCCACGGTGACGAGCTGCCGGCCCGCGACTTCGACCCGGGACAGGACACGTACCAGCAGCCCCCCGCCGACGGCAGCAGCCTCAAGGTGGACGTCAACCCCCAGAGCAACAGGCTCCAGCTGCTGGAGCCCTTTGAGAAGTGGGGCGGAGGAGACCTGGAGGACCTGCAGGTCCTCATCAAGGTCAGTCGAGGTCACGTTTGCTAAGCCAATCAGTGACCGGCAATTTTCCTATGAAGTGACGTGCCAGCCAAAGTTACTTGTTAAGGAGCAAGTAGGGGTCGGCCATCATGCCCAAATATGGCTATAGGTAGACTACGCGCATTGGGATTGACCCCAGAACAGATCTGCTACGGAGTCAAACAAGCTTTCCACTATCTGTCTATATTTGTGTTGGATGATAACGCTTACCCTTTGACTCCTCCAGGTCAAGGGCAAGTGCACCACAGACCACATCAGCGCTGCCGGGCCCTGGCTCAAGTTCCGCGGTCACCTGGATAACATCTCCAACAACATGCTAATCGGCGCCGTCAACATCGACAACGACGGCATCAACAGCATCAAGAACCAGCTGACAGGCGAACTTGGCGGCGTGCCCGATGTGGCTCGCCACTACAAGGTGTGTGGCGGTTGATTGGTTTGAGTAGAGGTTTTGATTGGACCATGAGATACAGCCCATTACAATACACCCAGTAAAGATGCAAGTTACAGGTCATACAATAGATCCAGAAGAGGGAATGTTTTTTATTTTACAGAGACCAAACTGAAGGAGGAGTGCATTAGGTGTGATGAAACTTTAAAATCGCAATATGTAAGATTATTCCCAGTTGGTAGGCGGGAGACTTTTTGGATTTAAATACAGTGTCTGTCCACTTTAACTGACTGGGGAGTATCTGTATAGCTTGCAACTAGAGTAGCTCGACTGGCTGGGTGGCGTGAGACAAGGAGGGGTTTGGGAGTGAGAGGTACGGGCTGTCCAGTATTATTTATTTGTATCGATTTTTATTGAGAACATTATTCAAATCCCTGATCAGCATTCACTACTGATAATTTGTACTGGTAATTCTAAGCTACGAGCTGGTTGAAAATAATATGTAGATAACACAATATGGACAAACTATACCATAGCACGGTTTGATTTGTCGTTATGAGATCATAACCACAGGGGGAGAGGGTCAAACCTGAAGTGAAGATGAACAATGCGTCTGTCCTTATGTGCAAAGCAGTGCACATTTACTACATGCATGTCTGTGTGTGTGTCCTTGTAGGCCAACGGTCTGTCGTGGGTGGTGGTTGGAGATGACAACTACGGCGAGGGTTCCAGCAGGGAGCACGCCGCCCTGGAGCCAAGGCACCTGGGAGGACTTGCCATCATTGTCAAGAGCTTCGCCAGAATTCACGGTATGCAAACCACCTCGTGCAACAGGCAGGGACACTGGTCTGGTGCTTTGTGTGTCTAGTCCCAAGGCTTGGTTTGACAGGCAGCGCTTCCCACAGATTAGAGAAATGCTGTTCAAATGTTTCTTCTATGATCAGGACATTTGTTTAAAGATGTTGCTCACCATTGATTTGCATAGTTTCCAGAATCCTGGTAAAGTTAAAACCAAACATGTTTTCAGATTGGGTCTTCTTCAAGAGGGGATATGGCGTACCATGAATTAACACTGCCTGTATCTCCTCCTTCTCCACAGAGACCAACCTGAAGAAGCAGGGTATGCTCCCACTGACCTTCACCAACCCCGACGACTATGACAAGATCCGCCCGGACAGCAAGATCTCCATCAAGGGGCTGAAGAGCTTCACACCCGGAACGGTGAGTCTTATATCCATGATCCCCCCCACCTCCACCACCATACTCTTGTTTGTGTAACTTGTGTAAAGCTACCATCTTGAAATTATTTTGAGATTTAGGTTGTTTATTATAGGTAATTTATTTAAAAATGATTGCTGTATCCGAGTGATCTAACACCGTAATGTCACATGTTTTTTGTTGTGCATGTTGAAAAGCTCATGGCAGCAGCATGTACTACTACATACACCACACATAATTGCATACATACTCACTCCACCTTATAGCCAATTGTGGGTCTCTGAAACATCACTCTACCAAGCTCAGTCATGGTAAAGAGGAATGGAATTGTCATGGCCGAGTGAATGATGATTGGGTTTGTCTCGCCCCGCCTCCAGCCTCTGACGGCCGTGGTAAAGCACACCGATGGCAGTGTGGACAGCCTGAAGCTCAACCACACCTTCAACGAGACCCAGATCGAATGGTTCCAGGCCGGCTCCGCCCTCAACCGGATGAAGGCCATGCAGTAGAGAGACGGGAGAAGCACAGCAATGAATACGGAGGATTTGGATTGGTTGGGTG
>JAOPUA010000072.1:9651774-9664763 GCA_027122455.1 Trisopterus luscus
TATATATATATTTCATTTACTAAAAATAACTGCTGGCAAAAATAACAATTATTATTCAGACTATTCTTGTCTTTTGTAATGAAATATTGCATTTTTGACTGGATGGTAACAGTAAACATGTGTCAAAAACATGAAGATGCAAGATGTTTATCTATTTCTTCTTCTTTCTTCAACTTCAAAAGCATCATAACTGCTTGTGTCAAAGTTTGTGGTGTCCCAAAAAAAAAGAAAACTGTAATGGAAAAATAATGGAAAAAGACTGTGAGGGATCATGTGAGTGAGAGCTTCCTGCCAGAGAACCAATAAGAGCCAAGCAGCCAAAGCACCTACTGTTGTATCTCATCATGTGTTTCAGAGAGCTCAGGCTAGAGACCCTAGCCTGGTCTCGACGCAGGATTTTCGCCCGGGGGCAAAGGTCATAAGAGAATTCCTCGCCGTATCTGTGCCACATCACGCCGTACCCGCTCAGGTTGTAGATGTCGGCATGGAACGGCACATTGTACGACGGCCAGTAGCCTGTCCAAAATGGGGGAGAAGTCTCTCTTTAGGGTGTGCAGATTATAACCTCTTCTACATAAATACTTCACAGGCATAAGTTTAACAACATTGAGTTGTACTGTTCTTTGTCGTACACAAATAATCTGCCAAACACATTTTAATCAAACACATGCTTTGTTTCGTTTCATTTTTTATATGAAGTTCGCTAAGAATAAAAAATGATTGTTCTTTTTATGTAATTGTCAGGCGGGACTTAAGCATGCCTACAACTAGACAACAGATATTGTCTAAAAACCCACAACCATACACCAATTAGCCATACACTACCTGCCCCCCTGTCCTACCTCTACGTAGAGCCTGGGTCTGGTCTGAATGGAGAACCTTCCCAGGGATCTGCTCCACAACAGTCAGGGCCCCGTCCTCCATACTTCGGCCCAGGAACACCTTGTTCAAGTCCAGCACCATGTACTGGCTGTTGTAGGTGCCTGGGGTGCAGAGAAAGAGAAGGCAGAGTACACACTATTGCGTAGTAGACCTACGCAACAAACAGCTGGAGCATGACACAACCTGTCCAACCATCGCTGACATAAGTGCGGACCTATCAAGTCCTTTGGGACTGGCAATCACTGTAACTGTAGCAGCATTACAAATAGATGTCCTCTAATCTGTTTAGAGGCCAGGAAGTAGCTGTGCTCCAGGGCATGTTTTCCGTGACATATTCCCTGGGCGCTCCAGGCCAGGGTCAGACACCTCATTCAGGAACAGGAAGCTATAGTGCTTAGAGCAGGAATGGGCAACTTTCATGATACAGAGGACCAAAAAGTGTCATCATCACATCAGAGGGCCACATGACTGCGTTCTTCACCTAATTGGAATTTGGTAGATGTGATTTCCTGTATTCTGGTGCATTTTGGGGATGGCTACTACGTAAAAATTCATTCAGATTCATAGGCTATGTATGTTAATTTAATATTGACACTTTTTATTTTCTTTTTTAATTTTCCATGCTCAAATGCCTTTTTAACATGTCTATATGTCTATATGTTATGTTAACATGTTTAACATGTCTCTTGTTAAACCACAAACACAACAAGTTTGTTTTAAAATAAACAGCCACATGAGTGATTCTTATTTCAGTGCATAGGGCTCACATACATCATCATTCAATGATGGCACAAAACTGAAAAACAGTGGCTCAAAATTAAACGCAACAACTAGCATTATATTCAGTGCAGTTGTAGTAGCGGTGACTTCAGTCTTCTTTCATGACTGATATTGTTTCTAAGCAAACTAGACACATGGGTTTGCCTTTGCGTGAACAGATACTCTGCTTCTCATCTTGACTGAAAGGTACAGTTTTTGTTGATCAAGTTTTCTAAAAAAATATATTATTTGTATATATATGTATATTTTTAATCTTAAATTATCTGCGGGCCACATGTGGCCCGCGGGCTGCCAGTTGCCCATCCCTGGCTTAGAGCATATGTGTTTAGGGGGAAGTGTGGGGGACAGACATTTCTGGAAGGATGTGTGTTGTGTCACTGCTTGGCTAATTAGTGTCAGAAACACACATCACATGTCGTCCTGTTCCTTAGCCTCCATAGCAACAAGACACGGAAGAACCAGGGCAGATGCTGCATTTACATACACAAGGGTTACGGATTATAATAATGAGAGGATGAAGCGGAGATCTGGAGGAGAATCTGAAACTCAACATTTTCATTTTAATGGTAGCGCATTTTTAATGGACCGGAATTACTTGTTGACTACTGAGTGAGTCATTTATTCGCTGTTGTTTGGGGATTGATGATTCCACTTGAATCCCTGTGTGCTGACTCAGCTCAAGATCAAGATTGCTCTCTCACACGCAGACACGCGCACACACGCAAACAGACACGCAAACACACACCTGAGTTGTAATTGGAGAAGACGCGGGCCCATTGCTCTCCACTGAGAGCCATGGCGCTGGCCAACCGCACCCTCTGCCAGGCCAGCAGTGAGTGGGGGGTGAGCAGGGAGAAGAGGGAGACGTTGAAGACCACGTTGGTGGTCTGAGTGACAAGGAGACCGCTACCCAGGAGGTAGAAGTCATCCAGGGAGGACAGTAGCCCTGCGGAGAACGACGCACAACAAAGGTTCAAAGAGCATTGTGGGTAGGGAGGGAAGGGAAAAGGGCCAGATAGGGGAGGAAGATAATGAACTAACAATTGTGCATTAACAGTGAAGCACCGTTTTTTATTGCTGCTTTTTGTCAACCTTGCTCATTTTCTGCAATCCCTGTAATGATTGACTTAGGCACGGCAAGTTAACACATGCATAAACACCATGCGTAAACCATGAATAGCATTACTCTCAAAGAAATGTTTTGTAATGTGTAAATGTGTAGTCGTCCAGAACAAGACAAATACATGCAGGTGACAAACAAATACAAGTGAGGATAATACAATTATTGTGTGCAAAAAAAAAAGCATTTCCATTAACTGTGTATGTAGGTGCAGCCCCTTTCAATAGAGGGGAGAGAGTGAGAACATGATAGAAAACGAGAGAGAGGGAGCAAGAAACTGAGAGACAGAGAGAGAGAGAGAGCGAGAGAGAGCGAGAGCGAGAGCGAGAGAGAGAGAGGAATGTATTATTTATTTTATTTTCTATTTTGCACTTTAGCAGACTGTTACTTAGATTGGACTTTACAGTGTATATACACTGTGTATATACAGTGTATATACACTGCATAAACACTGTTCCTGGTTAACCTAAAAAGACAAATATGTGTATAATAAAATGTTTACACACAAAAATGTAAAATGTTTATGCCTGTACACATAAATCAATATGTTACACAGGATCTATACATGTCATCTGTGAGTGTGTCTGTGTGTGTGTGTGTGTGTGTGTGTGTGTGTGTGTGTGTGTGTGTGTGTGTGTGTGTGAGTGTGCATGTACATGATGTACATGTACGTGACTCTGTGTATGCGTGAATGCATGTGTACCAGGGTAGCTGCTGAAGGACATCTTTGTAGTGGCTGTGTGTGCCCCAGAGAGCTGGAGGTCCCAGTGTTTGTAGATGCGCATGCTGGCAGCATAGGTGAACCAGCTAGAGTGAGCAAAGAGCAGGTTCTCAAAGCCCGCCAGCACCTGGGACAGACACAACACAGGGGAGGTACGGTACGTTGTGTTTTTCTGTGTGTGTATGTGTCTGCGAGCTTCTGTGTGTGTGTGCATGTGCCTCTGGTATGTGTGTGTGTGCGTGTGTGTGTCTGCCTGCTTCTGTGTTTGTGTGTGTGTGGGTCTGTGTGCTTTAGTGTGTGTGATTGTATATGTGTGTGTGCGTGTGTGTGTGTGTGAGTGTGTGTGTGTGTGTGTGTGTGTGCACCCATGACATGAGACACTGCATGAATGTCCTCAGTTTGTATTCCAGTCCACAAACATTGCCCCCTCCTTCCAAAAGCATCTCCTGGAATCTCCAATTCCAATGGGACGCTCACACACACCCAATCACAGGACCTCACTAGGACACCGATTACCGCCTGCTTGCTTTTCCCATGCACTGCGCTCACCACTCAACCCCCGGGGCCCTGGGGGGGAGGGGGTTGGCCTGACCTTTATAAGAGCAGTGCAGTGGCCCATTCCTGGCATCCTCCACGGCCCTGTCCCCGCACTGGAGGACTTGGAGCGGGGAGTCAGGGCAGGGACCAGGTCCAACAGGTCCCCCATCCCATTCAGAAACTGGACCGTTAGAAGAGACAGCGGCTACAGGGGAGCGCAGGGGAGAGGGGTAAACACAGGCGTGGGAGAGAGAATACGAATGGGACGCGTCGATTTGATGTCGATGATTCAGCACGCGCATGCGCAGGCACAAACACACACACACACACACACACACAAACATAAAAATGGCCATATGGAAACTCTGACTCAAAACCGACTGACACACACAGACACACAAACACACGCACACGAACACACTTACACACACACACGTACGTACACAGACAAACACAAAAAAACTCAAGGCCCACAATTCAAGCCCAATACATGTGAATACACAACCATGCATATGAAAGCACAAACACAAATATACAAAGGCTCAGATATTTATACATGCACCCACTCGCCCTGAAACATGCACACCTCCATTTGTTGGGTCTTGGCCCAGTATGTAGCTCCTGCCTGCAGACCGTCCAGCTGAGCAAGGATCAGTCCCATATGCCTCCACAAGATGTCACTGTTTCCTTTTAGTTTCACCTGCTCTCTGCTCCAGCAGTTCTGCCGGCTGTGGTTAAATTAGATGGTGGTGAGTAAGTTCCAGTTTTGTGTGACGCGTTTACTTTAAGAAAAATATTTTTTTCGAATATTTCGTATGTCTAACGATCATCGAGGTAATTGACAGTTAGTTTACGCTTTCGTTCATTCGTCCATATACCTCAAAAAACTTTCCACGGTGTGAACCATTTCCTCGTCTTTTATCAGTTGTGGGTACATGTTGGAGTAGTGACTTAAAATCTGTCTGAAACAAAGAAATTGTGGTAATTTAATCGTCGAACCAAACATCGGTCTCACTAAAATGCACACGTGCTCAGCACCGTGTTCGACCAGACCTCTCACCTGGCCGTCAGGAAGCCCTCAAGGTATCCCGCCAAAAAGTAAGTAGTTTCATCGTTTAGTTTTTTTTCTCCGTACCCTGCACGGATTTCCAACACCCCCCACCCAGTGTGGAGGAGGGTATCGTTATAGAAACCATAGGCACCCCCATCTCGCGTGTCCATCACCCCCTCCTTCAGAATTACACTTTTCTGGGCCTCGTTCCAGTACGCAGTAGCCTCTTTGAGACCTACCGTAAAGGATGGGGGATGATTAGAGTTGGATAACGATTATATAACATTACATAAGATCACTAATCGGACACAAATACGTGCTTATATGTGGCTAGCCTGTTTCTAACAATGTAAACAGAAATACATTGAAGAAAACAAAATTATATTCAATATAGTCGGCAATTCATGTCGAACTAGATTCATCTTTCCAATTTAATCAATTATTTTTACGCACTTTAAAAATGAAAACGTTGAACACATTAGTACTTAAATTCCATACCATATGTGGTTGAAGCCTGCAAATAAACAATTTAACGAACTTACGAAAATATTTTTAGGAATAAAATGGAATAGAAATTGACCCGTACTTACGATTAGTGTGCACAAAAGAATAGAGAGCGAAAAACATCACATAACGTTCGACACTGTGCACCTCCATGTAAATATCAGAGTAACATACACGTGTACGGCTGAAATAATAATTTCCGTTCTTTCAAAAGATTACAATGTCTCGTCTGAAATAACACGATGATTAACAAGTGTCCTGTCGCTGTAACATTTGTTTGGATTTTGTCAATTGTCCTCTCACTGGTCTGAACCTATGTCCATGTTTCAGTGTGAGAGAAGATAAAACAGTACCACCCCAGATGGGACTCGAACCCACAATCCCTGGCTTAGGAGGCCAGTGCCTTATCCATTAGGCCACTGGGGCACGTTGCCTCTTTTCGATTTATGCCAAATATGTATATATTTATATATATATATAAATATAAATATATATATATTTTATTTAATCGTAAAGACACATGCTATTTTAAAAAGGAATTAAATAAGCTATGAAAAAGCAACGTGTAGATATATTATACATTTTTGATGGCTTCGAGATCACCATGGTGATTTGCCCATTTCTTAGTTGAAACTACTATTGCATTCCACTAGGGGTATTCCGGTCACCGTATTACACATTTAACAAGTTATGTGCAAATAAACCATAGCATATACTTGAATAATACTGAAATCTTATTTAATTTTATATATTGTGTATAGACATAAATATTTGAAAATATCATGGAATTAATTGCGTACGTGTAAATGTAAAATGCCTCTACTTTAAGTAATGGTATCGTCGCACATGCGCTGTTGTCGATGTGTTTTCGGTGTTGATGTATTTTCTGTTGCTGAGGACATCACCACTTCATTGAAACATTAAACACATTTCTAGGGCTAAATGGAGGTAATTGTATAGCATTATTCAACAACGTTTCAAGTAAGCCATCAGTGACAAACACCATTGTATATTTAACTCCAGGTATGATTCGTTTATTCTGAAAAGCATTGTAGTTAGTTGGCCTAGCGCTATTTCAGTAATTCAAGTAAATTAACCCACCGGCTATAATGTAACGTTTATTCTCTTTAGACATTCAAGAAATCGTTGACGAATATGCCGCTCTTTGGGAATACATTCACCCCAAAGAAAACCCCGCCTCGCAAGTCTGCATCCTTGTCGAACCTCCATACCGTAAGTGAATCCTCTTGACTCCTGAAGAAACACGTAATGTGCAGAAGACAACGTGTTGACTTACATTCGCTCTGGTTTTAGTTGGACCGCTCAACGAGGGAGGTGGAATTGGGCCTTGAATATGGGGTTCCGGTGATGAACTTGGGCGGGCAAAGTTTAAAATTTGAAGAGGGGCAGTGGACTTCAGGTAATGACTATTTCGCATTTAAATCCATCTAGCCGAACCGACAATTACATACATCATCAACCAGTAACCCACCCATGTTAATGCCATACTACTAGAGATAATGAATTACAAACAATCTGTGCCCCTCTGTTTCCTCATGTTGTATCCAGAGTCTGGCGGAACTGTGTCTAGCAAAGAGATGCAGAGGCTAAAGAAGAGGAATCTGCAGCTGGAAGAGGAAAACAACCTCCTCAAACTTAAAATTGACCTCCTGTTAGACATGGTGAGGATTTATCAAACAACATAGACAACAGTGCTCCAGTTAAATAAGCACATGCAACTACTCCAATGTCTAAAGGCTACCTTTAGGCATCCTTGAGAAATGATGCCTATGACAACATAGTAACTAAATAGGCAAGTCTCTATCTCAACTATGCAAGGTTTGCTGGAGTTTGATGTTCTCTGTTGTACTTGCCTGGCCTTTATATATAGTGCAGCGGTTCAGGAAGGAAGCAGCTGTTTGGCATCAAATAAACATTTTGTCATTGGAACTTTTTTTCAAAGCCCCTTCAAAATAATTTCTAGATAAATCAGTATCGTTAGGTTGCTCCGGTCCAGAAGAGACCTTAGACTAAAGAGATTGGGGGTCAAACCAAGTACCCTTTGGCTTGTAGTCTGCACTATCCTGCCTCACTATTCTGTGTTTCCAGCTGTCTGAAACCACGGCCGAGTCCCACCTGATGGAGAGAGAGTTGGAGGAGATGAAAATCCACCATCGGAGGAAAAAATGAGAGATCTGAAGGCTTGGAAATTACAACTCTAATCAACATTTGACAGAGTAGAGGTGCTTTTCGGGATCAGTGTAATATTAATTGTCAATTTTATCCTGGGTCAGGAGAACCTATACCGACATCTGTTAAGGGCTCATGGTTGTGTGTTTTGTCTATCTAAAAGAAACATGTAGTTAGATAGCATTTAGGAACCAGTTTGCATTCAAGTTTATATACATGATTCATTGGTTTGGTTTATATAAAGCCATATGGTAACTCGATGGAGATAGTTAATATGAGCCATTGTGACAACGGGGCGTCTGGAATGTCCTGCAAGTTCTCAATTCTCTAGATTTGCCTTATATTACTTTTATTCCTGTATAGTCAATGTCACTTATTGTATTCAAAGATACGTTTCATATTTATTTTCTACTTTAATAAAGAAAAAGAGTTGGGGTTAACCCCTAGCACCAAACGTATTTAACAGATATTTTGTTTATACTTTTTGAACTTTCATAGAACTGAAATAACATTTTTGCATGGGTTTGGTGGGCAAGTTGGGCAACAATCATACATTTTAACGTGGTGATTCAACATTTTATGATGCAACATTGCTTCTTTGTTTATTCCTCCTTTGACTTCTCTGAAGGGTTAACATACCATAGTTAAGAAATAGTCCCAGAAAAAACGTTTGTATTGTGGGATACTGGTTTATGTGGGAATCTGAGCATGTTTTACACAGTTTCACTGTTTTTCGGATGTTGGGGTCTAGTGGACGTGGTCTATATGAAATCACCCGTAACCTACATTAAATCGACAGCGGTAGTAGCAGTATCCAACAAGCTTTGTATATTTCACCAAAGGTCGAGTACATTCATTTGTCAAAAAAATATACATCGTGCTTCTATTGGCTGAATATTGTCCCACGGCGCTGTCGTCACCGTTCTCTCCGGAAGCGACGGCTGAAGGCTACTGGCAGCGGGAGACACGAAGGCGGCACACTCTTGTCTTTCTTCCGAAAATACGTTGGTGACCGTCAGTGGACCGCAAAAACTCGTTCCATTATTTGGAAAGTCAAAATCTGATTGTAGACATGCCACGAGGCGGTAAGTATTTGCCAACAATACTTTGGAAAAACATTGACGTGCTAGGTTCTTGGCGAGCTAGCAGCTAAGCTAAACCTATTAGCTAGCTAACCGGCAAGTGAGTCCCTATAAAAGTGTTGCAATCACTATTGGCTGAATAACTCTCCCGTTACCAAGATGTCAGCGGGTGATTTAGAATTAGGGGCTGGCGTTTGTGAGACATTTGGAAAATATAAGTGGCATGTGCATGAACAGCTGTATTACCATAATATCCAGAAGCACCATGTGGACTACAGAGGCCGCACCGTCACAAAGTCGGGTTGAGACAAGTGATGCAACGGGATGTCAGTGATGACTGAGTCGGGAATGCAAGAAAACGATTGTAAACCCAAATGTATCTCACTGATTTACTCGGTCATCGAACACATTGCGGCGCACCACCACCACACTCGTGTATTCTCTAATATTGGCTAGCTCAGTGAACCTAATTTGTGACTCACCTCCCTGACTGTTATCGTGCTCTGTGTTGCAGGAAGAAAGGGCCACAAGGGCCGGGGAAAACAGTTTAGCAACCCTGAAGAGATTGACCGACAAATGCGAGTACAGAGAGAGCTGGTGAGTAAATCAAAAATGCACACATTTGACGCATTGCATGTTGAAACATCTTCAGGCCTGTTGTGAACTCGTGTTTTCGGGGTACTGTAGGAGGCAAATGGCGGAGCCGAGAAGGAGGAATCTGCCGGGTCGGACGAGGATAGCAGCAGCGACGACGAGGACCTTGTAAGTTTCGTTATTTAACCATATGGAACGATCTACAGTTACATTTCAAATTGTAATCTCTAGAGTGTTCTATACGTCGGTGTGTATTGAATATTTTACCATACTGTTGCATTTTTATAGATTATGAGTACTACTGTGGCTGCATAGTTGTATAAGAAGCGTTTTCTTGTCATAGCCTCTTCCAATAATAGAGGGTAAAACTGTCCATTTACATTGCTTCATATTAAGTTAATCTTTTTGACTGACAGTCAAAGAAGAAGAGCGGTGTGGAAGGACTCATAGAGATCGAGAACCCTAACCGCATTTCCCAAAAGAACAAGAAGGTTACGGAAATCGACATTGAAGCTCCGAAAGAGCTCACACGCAGGGAACGGTAGGAGCACGCTCATTCACTTGTCTTTATGTACAACGTTATTATTCAGATCATACAGACATTGCATATTAAGGAGGTTCTTAATAATGTTGCCTCTGTATCCACATGGCCCTCCCTGGTCAGAGAGGAGATTGAGAAGCAGAAGGCAAAGGAACGCTACATGAAGCTCCACCTCGAGGGGAAGACGGAGCAGGCCCGGGCCGACCTGGCCCGCCTGGCCATCATAAAGAAACAGAGGGAGGACGCCGCCAAGAAACGGGACGAGCTTAAGAAAGGTGAGGGCGGGGGGAGGGCGTGTGCTTCACTTACGATCACCTGCTCTTGCTGTGGGATACAGGACACAGAGTTGGTGGGGCAATTCTATATCCATAGCCTCTCTGTTTAACTTTTGAATTCACTGTTGCATGCTTTTTAAAGGGACGCGAGCATTTGAGTTTAAAGTTAAAAAGTTAGCAAGTTATCAAACGCATCAACATCTATGGTGCGTTTAGAAAGGTGGTGTTTTGAATTGTTAATGTCAATGGGCGTTCAAGGCAACAAACAAAATGGCTATGGTTGGATATATTGAAATGTCATATTTTAGTTGAGTATGTTGCGTTCTGTTACACTGTACACTGTCATTAATGCCTGGTCTTGCTTTCTCTCTCCTGTTGTCTGCCTGTCTGTCTGTTTTGGTTCAAAAAAGATACAGATGAGTCGAAGGCGAAGCGCTAACCCTGGGCCACATCAGGAATTGACGGGAATAGCCGGCTGAGAGGGATGGAGGGAAGGAAGAGAGAGAGAGAGAGAGAGAGAGGGATGGAGGGAAGGAAGGAGGAGAGGGAGAGAGATCGGAGACGGTGTACCAATACAAGGGGTGGTGTCTGCTCAGGTTGTCCTGTCCCTCCCCAAAAATATATAACACCCAGGGAGATGGAGGTTGAGCCTCCCAGGCAATGCAACAAGGATGGAGAGGATGAAGAGGGATGGGTCGAATGTTGATGGAGAGAAATGGAACACATGGGATGCCTTTTCTTTTGTTACTTTTTTTCCTTTTGGGTATTTCTATTTTAAAAATAATGGCCGCTCAGAATGTTGAGACGACGACCGCAGGTGTTCCAGGGCCTTGTGGCGCTACCCACTCGCTCGTCCCCGCTCACCAGGGCCACCCATTCTTAAAGCTGCTGGAGTTCTTCCATTCCTTTTTGATCCATCACATTTTCCCTTTTTCCTTTTCTTTTTTTTGCGTGGTCTGCTGCATGGTTGGATGACTCTTGCGTGACGGGTGAATGGCTTTTGTAGCCCGTCCCTTCTGGTCTGGGGGATAGGGATATGGTGGATACTTGTATTGGGGGGTGTTTGGTATGTCCTGGCTTATTCCATCCAAGGTGGCGCACGTCTTGCTTAAAGCACAGTGTGCTGTAGCACAGATGAGAGAATGGATGGCATGCAAGTCTATCTCCCATCTTTTGGAATGTTTTGCGTGTCGCCAAAACCACCACCGCCCTTTTTGCACATGCCCTTTGGTGTGAATGTCACGTGTTGGCTATTTCGGCTCCAAAGGGTGACGCTAGTGTATCACAACTACCACGTTGGTAACGGAGCAGCAGACCGGTTCCTGAAGGCGTTTTATGGCTCAAGCTGGGCTACTGCTCCGCTTGTCCTAGCCTCTTACTGTTGTGATCACCATCCCATGTAAACACCAACAAACCCTCACAAGACATCCAGATCCTATGGAAGGTTACTATCGAATCGTTTTGACGTCACAGCCAAAATTTACATATTTTACACATAAGACTGCATACTTTTTAATTTGGTTTGTTAGTATTTCAATGGAAAATCAAAGAAGCCGCTCCAGTCTCACATGCCTTTGTGACCTTCATTTCGACCTTTGTTTCTCCTTCGTCCTCGTCTTCTTCAACAGACTGGACCAGGGACATTGACGCCTTGGAACGTTTACTGAAGACCAACTCACTGTCTCTCTCGGGTAGCCAAACGCCATGGTCAGACTATATATATCTATAGACGTTTATCTCGAAAGCCCTGAAGAGGAAATCCATGTTCTCTCGTGGAAATTGCTGAAAGAATAAGCTCTTCATTAGTATATTGGCAAAACCATACAGTGTACAAAAATAGCCACAGTGTTTTAAAATCTCTCTGAGACTGAAATTACTTGTCCGAGTTTTTTTTTTCATGTAATACATTTTGATTTAAATAAATACATTGATAGATACACTACTGTATTTGTTTTTATTGTCTGATATAGTGAGGTTTATAGGCTTATGATGGTTTGGAAAATTGTTATTAAGGTTTTATAAGGCTTTAAAGGGCAAGCTAAATGATAAAGGAATTACCAATTTACCCAAAATCCAGGGCCGGATTAACCATAAGGGCAAAGGGTGTCCAGGAGCCAAAGACCGCTGAAAGGTGCAGGGCACATGCAACATTTCATTTAACTTGCTCTCTGCTGCTGCACCCACTGACCAGCGTGAAAAATCGGATAGTTTGGTGAGAGCTCCAAACGAAATACTGTAACCGTTAGGCATTTGTGTATCTGAATAATGTTTTCTTTAAAATCAATTGTAGCATTGAATAGTTAGTATGTGTAAGCAGTGTAGTGTAAGCATCTTATAAAATAAATATCAACTAATCCTTTAATAGAAACGCTAAAGGAATGACTCCGCTGCGTAGGTTTGCAGCTGGTGCAAATGCAATAACACATCTACACAGCAGTGAGTGAGCGAGGTTATTGTTTAGCTGTCGTGAGTCATTTTTTCCCTCTTTTCTATTGCACGTTTCTTTTACCACTTGGGCGCAGCACTGAGTCAAAAGTAAACGGTGTTGTGGAGGATAGCGCAGCATCAATGTACCAGCATGCCAGGCCAGCTCTTGGCATAGGCGATATAGGCGGTCGCCTAGGGCGCCATCTGGTGGAGGGGCGCCGCAAGGTAAAACGGAGCATCAATGTTTCGTCAATACGACTAATTTACATACAGCGCGCATTGAGA
>JAOPUA010000072.1:9705059-9722465 GCA_027122455.1 Trisopterus luscus
GTGTGTGTGTGTGTGTGTGTGTGTGTGTGTGTGTGTGTGTGTGTGTGTGTGTGTGTGTGTGTGTGTGTGCACCTTTGGAGTCGTTGAGGTGGATAGCTCTGAGGTAGTGCAGTCCAACCTCGTTGTCAAACTGGTCCAACATGGCCGACACTCCTCCCACAGCCGCCAGGTCGAATCCTGGAACACCCGACAGATTAACAAACACAAGTTAGTTTATAACCGTCACTTGGAAACTTAAAATGATATATATATATATATATATATTTCATTAAAGTGGTTTATTCACTGTGCACCAGATGACATTAGATTCCATTCATGAAGAGCAAATTATATTTATAAATATATTTCTTCAAAATGTCAAATTTCTTTTCCCAATAAGTATTTCATTACTTATTCTGCCAAAAGATCCATCATGGCAAGTTTATATATACAGCGCTCTTCACACACACAAAGGTCATTCAGAAGGCTTAACCTAAGCAGAGATCCCGTTTTAAGGAGGTGTCGTGGGGATTAGACTGACGAACCGGCTGCGAAGGCATGGCAGGTGTCCAGACAGACGCCCACTCGGCTCTGGTCCTGGACCCGCTCTATGATGCTCCTCAGCTCAGAGAACTGACCCCCCACCGTGTGGCCTTGGCCACACATGTTCTCCAGCACTAAGGTCATAGAATGAGGGAACAGGAATTTAGAGGGGTGGATCAAATAATCAATTCAGCCCCCTTGAGTAAAATATCCACCTGCTCAATAATGCCACGTATCTTTATCATGGATGATTTATATTCATTATATATCACCCCATTTTGTCACAATGGATTAACGCCTCTGTTCAATTTATAAACTGCAACTTCATCGCAGTAATGTTGTGTCCTGATACATGAACTAACTCGCCAATACCGCTTAGTTCATACTGCCTTTTAAATAATTTGATTGGAAGAGTTAATGTCATTATAAAATGCCAATCTGGATTAAACCTAGCTATTATATTCAACTACAAATACACATGTACGCACAAATACACACACACACACGTGTTATAATTCTTCAATCAATCATCAAAGTGAAATGTGTGGTGGGGTGTATAATGTCTGTCTGCCCATGCTGTTTGTGAGTTCAGCTGAGAACTGGCTTAAATAGCATGCATTGGCCACATTGGGCCACTGACTGGATTGTGAAGTCTGGGAGGGAAAACATCATTATACAGTGGAGGATGAAGCCTACCGGTGACCACAGCAGGAACCTGGCGGTGGGCGTGGTCGATGGCCCCAGCTATCCTCTGGATACACTGATCGGTGGTGATGGTGCCAAGGGAGGAGCCGGGGTGGAAGTTGTAAAGGCTGAGGCCTAGGGCCCTGCAGCGGCCCAGCTCATCCACCAGCATGGCCCGGCTCTTCTCATAAACATCTGGGAGGAACCATGAATCACACGGATCGATGAGATGGCAGCATGGGCTGGTTATACTCATCGTGGTTATAGGGTGTCAATTTTTTATGTAAATTACTTAGGACAGATGATAACAGTTATCCTTATTCAGGCTGAAGTCATTCAATGTAGATATTAATGGGAATCGTAAGATGATATGATAATATAATATATATATAATAATAATAGAGAGAACTAAAATACCTTATTTTTAGTGCATATTCTACAAACCGTCTTTAGGAGATCCACAGTTCATGAGGTATGATCCGTGTGGTAGTATGTGTGCAGGGTCGAACCCCTGTTGAGAACAGAGCTCCTTGAACTTCCCCGCCGCTGACAGGTCGAGGGCAGGCCTCTTCCACGACCGCTGGGAACCCAGGAACAGAGCGAAACTATGTCCTCCCATTTCTGTGCAGCTTTCCACCGCTTTCCATATCCCGCCTGCATCGGTAGATAGAGGCGGAGTAGATGACAGTAGGCCTACAACGATGTTAATTTGTAAATTACCGTCGGTTAGTGTTATTTATGACGACTGACGTCACCGCGAACCTACCTTGTATGCCAACGTGCGCTCCGATGTATTTTTTACTCGGATGGCTCTGCCTTTTGGTTGGACTTTCCTCGCCCTGTCTCTTTGCATCGGGCTCAACTGTTGCTGCAGACTTCTCTCCTTCTGTCCCCGAATCCAAAGAATCCTCCACTTTTCTTTTCTTTGCGCCTCTCATTTTTGGTGCCATGCTTTGATTTTTATAACACACTTTCCGTAGTGCCGCTATCGCCACCGGCAAAATATGTGTTTGGATATTCTGATGAAAAATAGAATTGAACGTGACGGACGGGATCATGTGGAAAAGCAGAAATCGACCAATGCGTTTGATTTTAAGTGCGATCTTAAAAAGTTAGTGAAGGTCAAAATAGCGCCTTTCTTGCATCCCTGCTGACAGCGGACAGCCAGTCAGAGCGCGTCCACGCAGCTGCTCCGAGCTGCCGATTGGAGACACTTCATGCTGAGCAGCAAAATGGCCGATCGTCAACCGACTGACTTCACAGCGCTTTGAAATTTACATTCTTCTGCACATTAGGTTTACACTATAACAACGCTAGTACTTATTTACAAAAAAAGGATTAAGCTTATACGTAGTCTAGTTCACTATCCGCCACTTACTTGATGTATCTGCTCAGGCGTGGCTGATCTTGTAGCCGCGACGAATGCCTCAAAAAGCTAAGAAAAAAATCGCACTGAAGCACTTTAGCCAGCTAGCTAGCACGCTAGCTGATCTTCATATGTGATTCCTGTGGTGAGTAACGACACATGCATGCCATTGAGATGCATCACGGTGTCATGTATGTTTTATTCTCGTAAATTGCATGGATAGCCTTGACCTGACGCATGTTTTCCCAATCACGGGGATGCCGTTGCACACCTAAAAGGCTAGTGCGTAAGGCAAGACGAGCTAACGCTGTTGACCAGTGGGGCTAATGTCAGTAATGTTGCTAACGTAGCGAGCTAAAGCTGAAATAACATGGGGCTATTTAGGCAGTTGCACATACGCCAGCTGGATTTTTTAGCACAAATGCGACAAACTGCACTCGTATTTCAATAGTGTATTTACGAGCACGACAGCCGCGCGGTGTTGTTTATATTTTGTGCGACGAAGGGGGGGGGGGGGCGATTCGTTCGCCGTCTATTAAGTCTAGATGTCAGTTATGCTAAGCTAGTTACCGATTTGCACAGCTAGCTAGTTAACTAAACCGGTGCAGCTGTTGGGGATCCTGTTGCTCTCTGCATCCTGCACGGGTAGGAAGCGGTTGTGGTTCGTATCTCGTCGTTAGGGTGTTCGGGCGTTAACGTTATTTTTCGGGGCACGTCGACGGACAGGCGACAGCTCCTGCCTGATCTGCGCGAGCGCCCATCCAGCCTTTCCTACTGACGCCACCATCGTCACACAACCATTGCAAGCTCGTACTGGTTGTCTATATCGAAATAACGATAACGTATCAATGATGGGTAACCTGCTTACTGCAGTATTTGAAGGTTTGGCCGGTGTAATAAAAAAAAAAAAAAAGTGAGGCCATCAAATTTGGTTACCCTAGAGGTCGCTGTTAAACGCATCATGACATGATACACAGGTGAGCGGATGCTAATCCCCTCTGATTTGGTTATGGGATCATAGCATAGAATTAGATTAACGTTATAGCACGTTGAGTCATTTATGTACGTAATGCTCGCATCATTTGGGCCATGCCTTATCCGATTTGGGGATCACATACCTGTGTTCAATAGCCTTTCGATTAAAACACCTTATTGAAAGTAGTAGTTGTTCCTGCTGTGTTTACAATGTGCTTGCATCGGACAACCAGGTATTCCTGTATGAAGGTGCATGAAAGTTTTATTTTTATTTTTATTTTTTTAGAAAATAGCAGAATTTCACTGTTTTCTTCAAAGTAACTCAAGACTTTTCTATTCCCATTGTAAGCCAAACAAAACAGTCAATAATTGGTTTCAATCCAATCCGAACAGTGACTCATGAGATGCATCACAGGGGCGCATGTTAATTTAATGAAGCGTAGGTGATGGAATTGTAAAGAATTGAGTAGCGTTCATATTGTGAATGTCAGACCCGCATTTTACTTATTTTATCTTGTTGAGTATTGGTTTGTGGAGTTGAATGGGATAAGCTGGATCGGTGTTAATTGCTCTTATATGACTCCATATATGCTTGTTCTACCCACACGCCTTGCAAGTGTTTTGGCTCTAGACCTCAAAGGCTGAACTGTCTTGTCAAGTTTACAGCTTTCATCAACTGCCAGGACATGTTGATGTACACCAATTTACAGTCTTCGTTACGACCAGCCTACTATTGGCTCTACAATATACTTCAATTCCAGCTAAAGAGAAGGAAGAAAATGACATACTGATTGCTCAGACATGATATTCAGATAACGCAGTCAACTAAATCAGTCAATTATTGATAAACACGGTCAATACATAAGAATCCTAAATGTTTCAGACTTTGGATTTGGCTTCCAGACATTGCTGTCTTAGACCTCAAACTTGATCTTCATCTTTTGGCTTCAGCTGGACATTTTCTTTCCTCCTGCTGTGTCTTTTAGTCATACAATACCAGCTATTCTGTTGTATTCATTCAGCCCGAGATACAGGAACAGAACTGTACCAAAATATATTATACAATGGCAGTCATTAGGATATTTTTTTAATTATGTCTGACTTGATGGATTAATTTGATTTTCTGGACCTTTTTTTCATTTGATGTGTTCCATGTCTGATGTGCATTAGGGATGGGTGGTGCACAGCCTTTCTATGTAATTAAACCAGATCCAATCGTTTGTTTCAATTGCAGAAAGGGATATCAGGACAGGAGGTCGTAGTTCATGGAAGACAAGAAAAGGAAGAAAGACGACAAAAGGAAAAGGGAAACCTCTCAGAAGGTATGCTTGAAAAATAGACAAAATATACTAATATTTTGTCTTGCCTGTATTTATATATGTATATCGTGACACCCATTGCACTCCTGAGCATCCCTGGAAGGAGGGATCCCCCACTCTGTGTTTCTTCCCAAGATTCTTCTTTGCTGATTAAGGGAGTTTTTTTCTTGCCCATGTGGGGGCTTGGGTCAGGGGGGTGTCATAAATGCTTGGCCTGTTAAGCCCTTTGAGACTGTTATGGTGATTAAGGGCTATACAAATACAATTGAATTGAATTATTACTGGGACAGGCTCAGTGATGAGGGTCTCTGACTTGAAGACGAACAGAACAGAATGTATCTCAAGGCAATGAAAGTGACTAAGTAGTAGCATAATGCTATATTTCATCTTTTACAACTGCATAAAATAAAGATGTGGCCCAGCTAATCAAAAACAAAATGGAAAAATCCTTCTGCTTTCAAGTACAGAGTATAATCGTTCTTGTGATCAGCATACGGTCATTAATGTCATTAATATCATTAATGGTGCAATGCTTCTAACGGCCTTACTTATTTCTTAAACATCTGTAATTAACGATGGCAGCCTTGTGCTTTGCTTTTACACTGTCTCATTCAAATCTATCTTGTGAGAACATTCTTGAATACTCCAGTTCGGGACTAGCAACATGTATAAGGGACTAGCTCCCTTCTACATGCAGAACAATGCAGACATGTCTGAAATATTGTTGATGTGCAAATATACTGTTTTTTTAAAGGCTTTTGTTTTTTGTTTTTCACAGGTTGCAGAGCAAAAAAACAAAGGTAAGAACAACATGTCTACATGTTTAGCTTAAGTGCATGTGGTGTCGGGATGGGCTTGTCTGTCAATATCTTGGCATTCTATTGATAATCTATTGGTTTCAACTTTTGAACCGGTGGTCAAAGCTAGTCAACTTCCTTACTCATTCAGAACAAGTACTGCAGAGACAGGATGTGCAAGGATTCAAAGCATGGCATACTGTAGAGATAACAAGCAGTTTTCTCTGCCCTCTAGTGGTCAGAATCAGTTTAATGCTTCATTTTGTTCAATTCATCATATCCTAATGCAGTATCAGTTTAGTCATGCAGTATTTCTTTCCTACTATGGTTTCTGGACATATCCTGTACTAGTTTAAATAGGAATCAAATATTTAGAATCTAAAAGGGAACAGACAAGAGTCACGTATCCCCACCAGATGTAAACGACTCCCCTCCGCCCTGTGCTTCCTCGCAGTGTCAGACGTGAACAAGCCGGTGTCGTCGCAGCCTCCGGCCGCCCCGAGCAGCTCTGCCTCCCCCAGCCCTGGATCCACCCCCTCGGCCTCGCCCTCCCCAGCTGCCCCGAGTCCTGGCAGCGCCACCGCCCCGGCCCAGGCCGCCAACAATGCCAAGCGCCCGGTGGTGGCCAACGGACAGCCCCCCTCCTCTGCCGGTGCCCCAGGGCCCCCTGGGAACGCCGGGGCCGCAGCCCCGCAGCAGCAGCAGCGCTACATGCCGCGAGAGGTGCCACCTAGATTCCGCTGCCAACAGGACCACAAAGTGCTACTGAAGAGGGGCCAGCCGCCACTGTCCTCCATGCTGCTGGGGGGAGGAGGAGGAGGAGGAGGAGGAGGAGGTGGTGGTGGTGGTGGTGGTGTGGGAGTTGGTGGTGGTGAAGGCCCCAATGCAAACATGGCTGCTGCTTCAGGTGCGTGTCTGTGAAGGGTGTTACACAGCATGTGTATAGTTTAGTCCGTAAACACAATATTGTATAGGTTCTAGTGTTTGAAACCAAGTCTTTATTCTTACAAGTTGGAATTTGTGGTTTTGTTTGTAGATTCCAGTGCAGCTGCAGTGTCTCTGTCCCTCAACTCATCAGTCGCTGCTTCAACTACTACTTCTAATTATGCAAATTCTATGTGGGGGACAGGCTCTGGAAGCCAGACCTCCGCTCAGGGCAGGGTGATTGTGGACGGGAACAACCTGGAAGAGTGGCCCAGCATCGCCAGCGGTGACGGCGGCGGCGGGGGATCCTCGGCCGGCCTGTCTGTCGGGGGCGGCGGCGGCGGCGGCGGTGGCGGCGGGGTTGGCGGCAACAACAACAACAACAACGGAATGCTTGTGAAAAGCAGCATCAGTGCCTCTGGTAGCCAACCCCCACCCAGCTCCTCGTTCCCTTTGCCCAATGAATGTATGCAGTCGTCCGGCGGTGTGGCGTGGGGGTCGGCTGCCCCCCAGGGTCCGCTGGGAGGAGTCGCTCCGGTGGCGGCTGGGGGGCCTCTGCTGCAACCGCCTTCCTCTCTTTCCAAAGCCCCCGCTGCACCAGGGAGCCATGACGCTGCTGGCCCCCTAGATGGCAGCAGTGGGATTCCAGGTGCCAACTTCAACCCAAATGCCAACCCTTCGGCCTGGCCTGCCTTGGTGCAGCAGGACGGGACCCCCGCCGCGGGGGAAGGGGGGCAGTCTTCCCTCAATCACCCAGGTCCCAGTGGGTCTCTGTCTGCCAACAGCACCGCCCCCCTCGGCCCCGGGCTGGGCGCGGGCGGCGTGGTCGGGGTGCTGGGGGGTCACCCACCTTTATCTGTGAATCAATCAAACGCCCATCAGCACCAACTTCACCAAATGCAATCCAGAGACAGAGAGACAGGTGGGGGGGGGAAGTGGGAGGGTGGATCAGTAGGACCAAAAATGGCCGCCGGGGAGCGGGCGGGCGGTGTGGACTGTGAGGCGGGCGGGGCGGGGCTCGGCGGCAGGGGAGACCCTGGCCTCGCCTCCTCGTGGAGGGGCCAGCCTCCTTACCCCGCTGCCGCCTCCAAAACGGGTGCCTCAAGGACTGACGAGTGGGAGGGCGCCGGCGGCGGCGGAGGAGGGGCGTTCGGGGCCGCCGACGGGGACAACGGCACCTCGGGGTGGGGGTTCCAGGGTTCCGCGAGCGGGGCCGGCGCGTGGGGCGCAGCCGGCAGCGGGGAGAGCAGCAGCAGCGTGCAAGCCTCTGCGGTATCTCAGGGAGGGTGGGGTTCGAGTGGCGCCGCAGCTGGTGAGCGGGCAGCGCCAGGCGGCGAGTGGGGAGGTGGCGGAGGCAGCAGCAGCGGTGGTGGCGGCGGCAGCTCTGCTGGAGTGGTCGGAGCCAATCCGGGAGGGGAGGGGCAGGGCGGAGCCTGCGGCAGTAATGGCAGCAGTAGTGGGAGCAGCACCGGAGGGAACCCGCCCCCCGCCTCGGCTTGCTCCCCCACGGCTCCCGCCATGAGCAGAGCTTGGGACAATCAGAGGGGGGAGGCCGGGGAGACGGGGGAATGGGGAGGGGGCCAGGGGGGCAGAGGAGGGTCCTCGTCGAGTGGCGGGAATTCCAGGAGCGGGAGTGGACCTCACGGCGGCCACTCGCGGACCCAACGGCCGGCACCAAACGCTGAAGCTGCCTTACAGAACCTGCTCAGCCGCTCGGACCTGGACCCCCGGGTGCTGTCCAACACGGGCTGGGGCCAGACGCAGATCCGGCAGAACACGTCCTGGGACCTCGACGCGGAGGCGAAACGTGCTGCGGCAGGAGGAGGAGGAGGAGGAGCAGGAGGGAGCAGCAGAAGCGGCTCCTCTTCCTCGTCGTCATCCAAACACCAACAATCTAGTATAAGTTCTTCATCTTCTTCTCAGTATTCTGCTGGCCCGGGGGCCGTGGCCACGGACTCGATGGGCCCCGGGGTCAACCCGTCTGCGGGCTCCTCGGGGGAGGGCTGGGAGAGCAGCAACAGTAGCAGTAGCGGAGCCTCGGCGTCCGGGAGGGGGCCACCGCCCCCCCCAGGCCCACACATGAGGAATCCTGGCGTCTCACAATCTAGCTCCATGAGTGCTGGAGCGACCATGGGAGCGGGGGGGATGGGGACCATGCATAGCCAGCAGGGGAAGCCCACAGGCTGGGGTGGAGGTGGTGGTGGGAGAGGCATGGGGGCCGGGGAAGGTCAAGGAGCCAAAGGTTGGGGAAATGAGGAGTGGAGAGGCAATAGAGGTGGAGGAGGAGGAGGAGGAGGAGGAGGAGGTGGTGGTGGTGGTGGTGGTGGTTGGGGTGATCAGGGTCAACAGGGTACCCCAGCCAGTGGAGGCTGGGGAGAGAGCCAGGAGGAGAAGGGCGGAGGGTGGAGGGAGATGGGTAGGGACGGAGGAGGAGGAGGAGGAGGAGGTGGTGGGTGGGGTTCAGGGCAGAGGGGTGGAGGTGGTGGGGGTGGTGAGGAATGGGGAGAGCCCAAATCTAACAGTGGAGGCGGAGGTGGATGGGGGGAGGAAAGGAAGGAAATGGGAGGAGGCGGTGGAGTGGTAGGAGGAGGAGGAGGAGGCGGTGGCCGAGTATCAGGCGGGGATTCAGATGTAGGTACATGGGGGAGCTGGGACGAGGCTGGCCCCCGTAGAACCTGGGGGGGTGGTGGTGGTGGTGGTGGAGGAGGTGGAGACGCGGGGCCCAACAAGCCCCACCAAAGCTGGAGTGGAGGGAACGTGGGTGGAAACAAAATGCACCAGATGCCAAACAGCCAGTCGGGCGCCATCAAGGGCCCGGCGGCACCACTGCAACAGCAACAATCACAGCCCCGCAATCAGCAGCCTCAGCAGCAGCCGCAGCACGCTCTGGACCAGGGGGCTATGCAAGGAGGCTGGGGGCGACAGCCTGCCTCCCAAGCTCAGAATCAGAACCAAAGCTCAGGCTGGACTTCGGGGCCCATGCCCAGTGGCCCCGGGGGAGGCGGAGAAAGAGGAGGAGTTGGAGGAGGAGGAGGAGGAGGAGCTGGTGGTGGGGGCGGAGGATCGGAGCCAAGTGGCTGGGAGGAGCCTTCGCCGCAGTCCATCAGCAGGAAGAATGAGATTGACGACGGCACGTCAGCGTGGGGAGATCCGACCAATTACAATTACAAGCCGGTTAACCTGTGGGATAAGAACAGTGCACCTGCGAGCCAACCGCCACAGGCGGCACATGGCGTGGTGCCTGGCCCAGCTCAGGTCCAGCAGCAGCAGCAGCAGCAGCAGCAACAACAACAACAACAACAGCAACAACAACATCAACAGCAGCAGCAACCGCAGCAGGGACCTCCAGTACAACAGCAGCCCGCTAGACAAGCTGCAGCGCAGGGTGGGAACAGGGATATGAACCCTGGTCACGGGCCCGGGAAAGTTACAAATATTGGTAAGAGCTTGGTTTAAATTTGATGTTGATTTATTTGAATTTAAGTTAATGTTCTGGTTCCTTGTTATTTATGGGGCACTACCAATAGGATTGCCAAAAACTGACCTACACATTATTCCTGCTAAATTTACATCACATGAAAGTTATATTCCAACATCATGGCAAACATTGGTAATCATTATCATCAAAGAAAAGATATAAGGCCAAGAAAACAAGATGACCACAACATTCCCATGCATTGGCCTTCCTTCCAGGTCCGTCTGGCTGGGGAAGTACATCACCCAACAGCCCCCCTGTGGACAACGGTACGGCAGCCTGGGGGAAGACCGCAGAGGCCCCGGCTACCTGGGGAGACCCTGGGGAGACCACACCCAAGACTTCAGGCTGGGGAAACTCCTCTGCCAACCCCATCAAACCTGGTGGGCAAACACAAACGCCTGTCTCACCTGTGTTGCAGCTGTGTTTTGTGATGGCGCTTACTTTTTAAACGGCTATCTTTATATGCTCATAGGACACTTTGCTAACGGTGGTGGGTTATAGTTCAGGAACTCTACTGAATGATTCTGGTTTTAAATCTTAACATTGGTGAATCTGCAGACTGCTCGTTAGTATATCCAGTCTTGCTTGCACAAACACCAGCATTTCCCACTGACACTGTCACTCTTGCCATCCCCCCCTCTCTCTCACTCTGTCTCTCTCACTGTCTCTCTCCATCTGTGTCTCTCTCTGCAGGTGTAAAGTCTATGCAAGAAGGCTGGGGGGAAGGGGAGAGCTCTGTGGCGGCCACCAGGCACTCCAGCTGGGAGGATGAGGAAGATGGTGGACGTGGTGGTGGCGGCGGTGGAGGAGGAGGAGGTGGAGGAGGAGGGGGGGGAATGTGGGACAACACCGGCTCCCAGGGAAGTGGCTCCTCCTGGGGCCAGGGAAGCAACGGTGGCTGGGGCCAGGGTCACGCCCCCAAGAAACCCAGCAACAAGGTGGGGAATTCTGTGGGATGCATGGGGAACGTCTGTGGGGCTTGTTGTTGCCTTGTGGCCTGCCATGACCGTGAACAGATGGAAAGGACGTATGCCGTGATCTGAAACGTTATTTTTGTTTTGTTCGGTTGTGGGAGATGCATTTGAGTGCTAATTTTCGCATCTGATGCATGTTCTCCCTTCCGTCCCTCAGGGGCCAATGAAGGGGCCAGGCGACTCCTGGATGAACCCCATCAACAGACAGTTCTCCAACATGGGGTTGCTGGTAAGATTCCCTCATCTCTCAGGCACGCTGATCCGTCAAGGAAGTTACAATGAACCCAAAATCAACCTCCCTTGAGAAATGATTCATGAAATTTAATCAAGGGTGTATCCATTACAAAATGCAAGGTATTCATTGGATGGAGGCTGAACAGCGTGGAAATAATTTCATTATATTCAGATTTCCAGCCAATCCTATTGGTTTATACATAGGATGTATGTACCACGGATTTGGTCTAATTAAGCATTTCCACATCAAAACTATTTGACCTACTGAACAGATTTTTTTTTTGTCGGGCAGCAATGCATTGACGTAGAGTAACATTTTAACTTGTTTGATTTGTGTGGCAGAAATCCTCTGCTTGTTTGGATAACCCTCCGCTCATTCCGCGGTCCGTGCTTCATACTGACACCCCCCCCCCCCCCCCCGTCTGCCTTTCCCTCACAGGGGGAAGACCCCAGTGGCCGCAACATGGACCTCGCCCCCGGCCCGGATAAGAAGATGGAGGCGGAGAAGCGTGCCATGGGCATGAGCGACTATAACGGGGACATGCGGAAAGGCGGGCGCGGAGGGTCCATGCCCTACCGGTCGCCCGGGCCCAAAGACGTGGGGCCCTCGGATCCCGGATCCTACTACGACAAGGTAGGCCGTCTCTGGGAGAGTTGCTCCCCGTCCCTGTCCCCCCTCTCGTCTCTTCTTGTCTGTTTCGTCCACTTAACTCTTGTTGTCTTGTATGTGCTCTCCTTTCTCACCTCCATATCTGTTTCCCCCCCCCTCCCCTCCCTCCCTCCCTCCCTCCCTCCAACGCCCCTCACCTCCCCCTCCCTCCAATACTCTCGATTAGCCGTCGACAAGCCAGAGGCCTTAGATGTTAGTCTCCAAGGCAGTGGTTGCTGTCGTGCTCAATGTACACAGATTGCCGGCAAAATGAAAAAAGCGCTGTTTTGCTATCCGTCGGCCGTCGAAGAGATTAAAACTCCCTGTGCCAGTCCAGCCAGTGTGGCTGGACAGCACCTATTCACACCAGAGCTGCGCACTTGGTTTTGTTACGCCCTGGGTAAGGTGTGAATCCAAACGGGGGTGCATTAGAAGAGGCGGCAGGCAGCGAAGCGTTTGTAAAAACAGAATGACTCCTTTACCGAAGTAAGTAACAGACGCAGTACAAGAAAAGACTCACTTTCGCGAGTAAACAAAAAGGAGATGTCTCAAAAAAAAAACACTATTCCTAATCGTCACGACCGAGAAGCGCGTTCTTGCAAAATTCAATACAACATACATTTGTGAAGATTCAGCAGGGAGTGAGAGGAGCAGAGGGAATAAATCGACATGAGAACCTCAACACAAGCTGCGGATGATCAGTTCATTAGCGTCCGGTGTCCGGTAAGGACACCACCGCGTGTGGCCGGAGTAAAATAGGAATCCCTGCAGCCCCGCTGCATAACAGATTTTGTCTAGTTTGTTTCCATGTCACTATCCATTTCAAAGAACCTGTTTAAAATGATACATTTTTTGGGGCGTTGCGAAAAACACCGGCTCGGCTTGTCCAAAGGCCCTGCCGAAACATTGAGAAAAAAAAACACTTAGATGCGTTAACACTTCCAATCCAGTACAGTGTACTGGATTGAAAGAAGGCGTGGACCTTCCAGTGTACAGAGTACACTGGAAGTGTACAGTGTTCAGAGTACACTGGAAGGCCTGAGGTCACGTGGCAGGTCCTACCGTTGCCATAGCAGAGACGGGTGGACCGGGGCCAGGTGGTGAGGGTGGAGGTGGGCCTTGGCAGGAGGATGTGTGGTTCCCTGGCCCCCCCCCCCCACCACCACCACCACCCATCTCTACGATGCCTACGTCGGGAGAAAACTGACTCAATCCTTAGCCTAGGAGCAGCTGCTCTGGGGGGGGGGGAATGGGAAACAGCTCACATTAACAGATTAAGCACTTTCTCCTGGAGAGCTGGATCACGGGGGCGCTGTTTGATCCATAGAGGAGGAAGCAGCACTGACTTGCAGCCCCACTGTTTGGCGAAGCGGTCCCCAGGCATAGAGAGAGCCCCGGGGTCCGCCGTGGGGGAGGAGGTGTTAGGAAGTGTCGGAGGAGGCTTGATGCCATGTAGGCCACGCTGCGTCGGACAAATGTGAAAACCCGTTAATATTTGTCTCAGTTTAGGGCAAGAATAAAACTTTAATTATCCGCCATGGAAAATATTGCTGTTTTGAAAAGGGTGCATGTTTGGATGGGCAAAAACACATAATTTGGAAACGGATCAGCTTTCACTGTGAGGTGATCCAGACGTTGACTACCGGCAAGTGGTCTGGGAATGCCTCTGAGAAAGTTTTTGAAACGCCAAAAGTGCTGATTTAGTTCTGAAGACAGTGAGCCCCCCTTCTGTGAACCGCAAACATGGTCTCTCCATACAGTGTGGACACCCATAGGGAGGAACCTTTTAACCTCGCATCACAAACACATGGCCAGCTGCAAACAGACTTTAAACAACACGGCCTCCATCAGTGCTCTCGGTTGTGGCTGCTCTGAGAAACTAGTTATTTTCAACCCATGCTCTTAGGGAGGAAAAGACACGGCTAATTTATTCATCTTTTGCTAAGATACCCAAGTCCTTGAGACATGGAGGAGTTTTAATACGCCTCCCTTTTGCTCACATAATATTTTTTTTGGTGTGTCACATTTAAAGTGTTTAGAGAGGATTAAAAGGGCACGGCTAACTTTCAGAAGATAGATAAAGCGGGGAGGTTTATTTCCTTTGACACAGGATTTCTTTAGAGTTTACCCGGCGAAGATCATTCGGCAAGTGAACCGCAGCCCCCCCACTTAATGTAATTACTGGATTCTCTTACTTGGCTTTATAACCTTGTTAGAAATAAAGAACACACCCCCCCCCCACCCAACTCATTTCAATCAGCTCGGGTTGGAGCTCTGTATATTAGCCAGATATTATAATAAAAACGCACACAAAGGCACGCGTAATTGCTTAGGCGAGAATGGCAAAGAGAGGAGTAGAGTAGGGTGCTCATTAAAGGGGAGGGGAAAGGGTCAGGAGAATGAGAGTGTGAGAGAGAGATAGAGAGAGAGAGAGAGAGAGAGAGAGAGAGAGAGAGAGAGAGAGAGAGAGAGAGAATATGAGAGGGGAGAGGAAAGTGATGTACGAAACAAGGAGAAACGAAGAGGAGTTCATAAATGGGGAAAGACAGTGGGCTTATGGAAAATAGCACGATAAAGAAAGAGAAAGAGAGCGAGAGAGAGAGAGAGAGAGAGACCTAGACCAACAAAAGAACAGAAAAGGGTGGAAGAATATCAGTGAAGGGAGAAAAGAAAGAGCATAGAATGCTAAACGGAACGGCAGCACGCCAATATGGCTGCCGTCACGGTGGGGGAGACACCAAAGCCTGTTGCCATGCCAACCAGAGAGAGAGCCGAGTGGAAGCGGCTCAATTTGCACCCTTAAAGCGTTTAGACACTTTGAGGAAAAAAAAGTTAGCATCTGTCCGCTGTCTTGTCATTATATTCTACCCATTAGTGTTGTTTTTTTGTGGCCAGCACAAACAAAAAAAATGGCCTTGTCATAATGATGTTTTTAGACTTTACTCAATATTTGGAAGTGGCTGTTTTTCTATTCTTTCTGCTTCCCTGGATTCTGCTGAGACAGATGTTGTCTCCGTTGGCATTAGCAGAGGAAAATGGCTTATATTCTGTGTTGTCCAATCACACATGAAATATTGTTTCATGAGCGCAGCACTGCCATTTCACCCAACAACAAACTGACTTTGTGGTTAACATTGTCAAAATATTTGTTCACAAGGTTCAGTGGCATTCAATTTTCTTCATGATCAACTAATCTGTCAGCCCGCCTTGCCTCGCCTGTCTCTCTTTTGTGTAACATCGGAGGGCTTTCTTCTGAGTTTGACAGGACAATTTTGTCCTGCTTTCCCGTGGAACTTCATAGATGGATGCAACCAGTGGGGGTCTGTTGCTGAATGGTTGCTTAAAGAAACTTGTTATGTGAAAATATTTTAAAAAGGGTTAGGAATGACAAGTCGTTTTCAATATATTTTATTGTATTCGTTCAATGGCAATTGTACCGTTACACCAAGTTACCAAGTTACTGCTTGACTACTACGTGACATAACACTACCATATGTTAACAATGTTTAATTCCAATTCAATTGGAAATTTAATTCCCAATGTTTTCAGAAGATTTGATTTCAACACACGCTTTGCGCAAATCCATGTATAGTCCAGTGTCCGTCGTTATTCGAAGGTTTGAATGTCGAAAACAGCGGTTAGCATCTTGAAAATACCAGGCCGAGGGGGTGTCCACGAAAGAACAATTCAGAAAATAAATGGTTAACACCCACTCTAACACCCTTCTATTTCTGAGTTTATTTTTCTTCCGAGTATGTTCTAATGATGTCTTCACACATTGAGCTCAAAAGTAGTGTTGTGTCATCTCATTTGGAAAACATTAATTTTGCATTATGGGATATTGTTATGTGGCATGATAACGTGCTCTGCAGCTGAGAGTAGAGGGAATCACCCATCCAACCCTCCCAACCCCCACTCACTAACCGACTTTCTTACACATCTCTCAATTAGGCTATTGAACCTGACCTTAATCTAACAATTCACTTCAAAATCAGCTGCGGAAACATGGAAACTTCTTTCACTGGCAATGAAAAGGCAGCCATTTTGTCAAACGTGAAGAATGAGAATATGAGAAAGAAAGGAAGGTATTGATGTAATTGCCTTAGGACCGCAACGGGAAATGAGTGTGGCTTCTCAAGTTTCCCAGATTTTCCCTGACTGTTTTTGTTTTTGTTTTTGTTTTTTTCAACCGTTGCGACACCATTCCACTCAGCCACTGGATTTCGATGTGCTGATACTGCAGCCAGTGGGGATCCAGGTCTTTGTGTTCGACTCCATAACACTCTGAGTCCCTCTCTCTCGCTGTCTGCGTCAGCGCATCCTCCTCCGTGAACGAAAGTTGGAAACAATTGCTTCTCTCCAACGCAACTCGACATTGTTTAGTGCAAATTTGCATAAGCAAGAAGGAAAAGGAAAAAAAACTAACAATGAAAACTAATGAATACCCTACCTCCGGCTGTTGGATGAACCACCCCGACTTTGACAAACTCACAGGACTCTGCGTACGGAGGTGCTGTTCATGTGGGAGCCGTAATTAATGTGAAACGGAGAGCATCCGGATCACAGTTGCCTAGCCGATCGACAACATGTCCCAATTAGGCCTCCCAGACACCGTCTGTGACGTTCACAGTTCAGTTAGCTGTAAAGAAAATGGAGGGTGGCTAATAACCCACCGCCCACTAGAACAATGCGAAGCTCACACATACCGCTATAAACAGCCTCTCAGGTCAAAAGTGGAGACATGGGGCTCTCAGCTTTTGTCTAAGACGAGCCCAGAGTAAAATCACTTGACTGACACTAAACAATCAGTACTACTCTTTATAAGATAATAGGATGATATTGTTTCATCCAATGTACTGGAATTGGATTCATTGTAAGTATCCTACTGTGTTACACATCACACATAATACAGTGTTCACACATTATGTTCACACATAATGGATTCCTCTTCAAACATTTACTTTTGCTTTGGCATGAATAAGGGCCATCCAATAATTACCAGACGCAATTTTTGATAGGGTCAGATGGTTTCGATTGAGGTTAAAACCTTGTTGTGTTTGCCATATAACATTGGGTGGACCATTTCTACCTCCACCTATTGTCACTCGTTGTCTTTAAGTATTGTCGACAGAAGTCAGCACCATGGACACTAACACTTTGGCAGACACGGCCTAAGACGTCTGGCGTCGTTGGGCTCTGTACCCCTTTAAGAATCGTGAAAGTCTAGGTAACGGCATGACTCCCCCACCACAGGCGACGCTAGCCCACACAAGACGGACACTTGCACATAGCGAATGGACAACGAGAAGAGGCGGGTGAAAGAGTGACAAGAGTTCCAATCCCTATCCTGTGTTATTAGTCGATTTCACGACACGCTTGACGACAGTAAAAGGCTTAGAATAGCTACGGCACACACACACACACACACACACACACACACACACACACACACACACACACACACACACACACACACACACACAC
>JAOPUA010000072.1:9761941-9775286 GCA_027122455.1 Trisopterus luscus
TTAACTGATTACTTGATACAGAAAAGCAAACGTAACATACAGATAGTGTTAGGAACTGTATTGTATAACAGAAAACAGGTGATGTCAAATCAGCTCTTTATGAACAGAAATGAATTACAAAAGAAACAATGTAAAAAAATCCTCTTTTTTTATATTGTTCATATTATTATTGTTATCTATCTTTATTCAAAGTATTATTACATTATTCTGTCACAATAATTGAAGGCATATTAATGACGCATGAGTTTATGTGTGAGGCCATTGAAGACCCACATGAAGGACTTAACAAACCTTGTTTGTATTGTAGCTCACTGGCTGATCTTGATTCCCTTCAGAGTACAACGTTGCAGTGTTTGTGACCAATCAGATGACAGCTGATCCAGGTGCATCAATGTCGTAAGTACTGCTGCAGTATGTCAAACTAAAAACCTTGATTATTCTACTTTGGCTCCTTAATTCCCTTTTAAGTCTAAGTTATTCATGTTATTTTCTCACCATTCAGGTTTCAGGCTGATCCCAAGAAACCTATCGGAGGACATATCCTGGCCCATGCCTCCACCACTCGGATAAGCCTGAGGAAAGGAAGAGGGGAATTGAGAATTGCCAAGATATTTGACAGGTGATTGACAAGCCAAGAACCTCTTTCAGTCAATCCAACAGTAATTTGAATGTTAATTCCTGCTTCACTAGTACCTAAACTGTCTGATTGCATTCTTTGTTGGTCTTATTTCTTATAGTCCTGACATGCCTGAGAATGAGGCTACTTTTGCCATCACCCCTGGAGGAGTTAGTGATGCCAAAGAGTGAGAGTGTTGGCATGACTCAACGGATACTGAATACAATGACAGTGCTTCTTTCAAATATTTATGTCATTGATATATCATTTTTAAATTTGTTGTATTTGGATGTTGGGTGAAAATATTGAAATGTATATTTATGATGTTTGCGGTTTGTATGATATAACGTATAATATTTATTAAAAATCAGAAAAAAGATACAGAATAATTTGTATTGTGATGAGAGATCAAGGAAGAGCCAGTGAACTGCAGTAAAAACCGATTGTGATAGGGGAACAAGCCGACGGAGCCCTAGCGGTCATTCCAGTAATACAAGGGCTTTGGAACACCTCGCGTCGGAAACCAGAGCCATATGCTAACCCAAAACACGGGACAGTAAAGCGATGATTACTCCAATAAATGAACTCCTGAGAATCTAAAGACACTAACGATCAAGCGCGTTTGAGCGGTGCCACACATTCAACCGTTTTGTCAACGTGAAATAGGCTGTCAACTCTCCGAAAGCAGCAATGGACCACAGAGACACAGCCCCGGATTCGTGGGAGCTGGAGGAAGATGCCGAGGCCCCGACAACCGCTGCCGGGCTCTCGGCTGCTATCGCCGCCCTCAACGTAAACGCGAAACCGTTTGTCCCCAACGTTAACGCTGCGGTCTTTGTGCCGAGCTTCTTCCAAAGTACCGCCGTTGAGAGTCCGCCGGTATCAGATGGTAGGTTCACGCTTGGGTCATGCCTTTATTGTCGGCATTAGCTGAGACAGCTGGAAGTTAGCTAGCTTTAAACTTGCTAGCCCGCTAACACAGCTAGCCCCCTTTACCTGAACTAATGCCGACAATAACGGCACGCTGTGCGCTTTACCATTGTCAACAAGTCGAGGAACCCAGGAAGGCATATCAATGTAACTACTGTCTCAGCTGTCGTGCTATCTTAACGTCACAGGTAGATTGTGTAACAACGATATGCTCATGGAGACTTACCAACACTGGTTAAGACACAATTTACAAAAGTTTAAAATGGTCTTTTCCCATTTTAGCTCCGTCTGATCCTGCTGGTAGTATGGAGGTAGCAGAAACTATCGGTATGTTACTACAATGCACCTTTTGTCACACACCGTGTTACTACAATGCTGCTATGGTTGAGTACCATCCTCAACCGAGGTGTGATTCTCGGTTATTTTTAATTGAGACCGGGGTGTTAACCCTCCGCTGGTTTCAAAGTCGTGTTGACACGTCACTTTAGTTATAAGATCCCCCGACTATTCACATTTACGACAGTAAAGCGTTCTCCTTTTCTTTTCTCAACGGATTCAGTTTAGGGCCTATTTAGGAGTGACCAGGCTTTATTTGTTGGTAAACCCATGTGCAGGTTTAAGGCCTATAGTCTGATGCAACCTCCCTTGTCCCAAAAATAGTTATCCCTATTGGCACATACCGTGTTCCAGTGACACCAAGCACCCGTAGTCTCACGAGAGTCAGCGCAAGGGAGCTTTTCTGATCCGAGCAATCTGAATGTGTTGACAAAGGGAGAACAGTGTCAGTGTGTCACTCAATGCCTATGCAATTGTATCTGCCGGTGTCAGATGTTTACATTTTAGACAGGATCCGAGGGCTATGCACATGGACTGGTCATACAAGAAATATTTTAGAGCTAGGGTAGAATACTTAAGCCTTGAAACTAGAGAGATGGATAGAGGGTGGGATGAATACAATTTAGTGAATAATGTGAGCGAGAGAGGTGTCTGAGTAGATGCATCTTACCTTTTGGGCTTGCATTTGCATTTGGTCTCTCATTTGTCCATCTCTGACCGACATATCTTTACTCTATTCACACTATTTGATGTCATTGTGGTTATTTTCATTGTTTTCCATAAGCGCATGTAATGTTTGTGGATTGCATTGAGGTTAAACTAAAGACCATTTAACTGATTAGTCACTTTTTTCGGCTAATTCATCACAGGTTTAGAAAAAAAAAGATTGCTTTGTATATGACAGCTGGATTGTGTCATTTCATAATTATATGGAAGGCTCACTTGTGTGGGTTGCTATGGAGAAGCATTGTCTCTGTACACACAGCCGATTTCTTATTATGCTTCTTTCCCAGTCAGAGTAAGAGGAGAGGATGAGCTCCGTTGCAATGATAGGTGTAGCTGTTGTTGGTCTGAAATTACACCAGGAACAAGGACATGCGATTTACAAACCACACTACAATGTTCTCAAGCTAATTAGTGTCAAGGGTGACTCATTAGTCACACTTAGTCAAAGCACGAACACACAACATTTCCAAAGCCATATTGCAGTGTTTGTGTAACATCATAAGGACTTATTAGAAACTACCACAGGTGGGCAGGTATAATAACTGAGCAATTACTGACCACTCCAGCTCCAGTGGAGAATGGGGGCACAGAGTCTGACATGGCAACAGAAGAGGAGACCTGGGAGCAGAAGGATGAACCGGATGGTGGGGGAGGAGGTGAAGAAGAAGGAGGCGAGAAGGAAGAGGAGGGAGCTGCCTGTGGCCAAGGCCGCCCCTCTGACGAGGAGGTCCAGCGGCTGGAGGGGGCGGATGAGGATGAGGAGGACGACGATGATGAGATGATGATGGAGGAGGAAGAGGAGGAGCTGCCCCTTCCCAAAGTGGCCCCTGCCCTGCCCAATGCCCCGAAGAAGGAGCACGTCAACGTGGTCTTCATCGGTCATGTCGGTGCGTCCTCTATTGTTGAGGGATACTTTGTTTGATTTCCTGTCTCTTAAGGGATAGACTATCTAGAAGCCTAGGTTTTATCTCCAAATAGGTTTGGGGTTGGGTGTGGGGGTTACTCACTAACTCAAAGTTTCAAAAAATGTGTTCGGAGATTCAATCAAATTGTGATCACCTATGAGATGACAGCGTCATAAAACCATGAAGATACTTTTTGTTCCCTCTCGACTCCTGTTTGCTGTATACTGTCATTTAACACAAGCTGTCATCCAAAGAGATAGATAGATGGATGGATAGATTAGGGAGCAAATAGGGGTTAGACTGTGGCCATTGAGGATCAAAACCTAACCTTCTTGCTGGGAGTGGAAAGGCCCAAGCAACTATACTATTTTGGCCATAAGATGACGCGTATAACTGAAGTGTCAGGACGTTGGAGTGTCTGTCAGCGAAGGGTTAGAAATATTATATTTCTAAACGCATTACCATTTTGTCTTTCAGATGCTGGTAAATCAACTATTGGTGGACAGATCATGTAAGTGATTTGTTTTGTAAATGTTGCCCTTGTTCAAAGAACACTATTTATATTTGCACTTAAAATATTAACCAACTGTATTTTGTTAGGTTCATGGAGCTCATATGAACAGTTTTTCTGTTCCAGGTATTTGACCGGTATGGTGGAGAAGAGAACTCTGGAGAAATATGAACGGGAAGCAAAAGAGAAGAACAGAGAGACATGGTGAGTGGTGTTTGTACTATCATCGAGGAGACCTCAAGAGGAATCCAATTTGCATTACTCAAGCAAATATCTAAATTCCATTGATTATTCTTGCACACATCTATCTAGCATATTTGTTACTAAAGGTAAGTAACACCTTCTCTGTGTTGTCTGAAGGGAATGGTTGCTTGATAAATGCCGGTAGTCACAGTAAAAAGTGGTTTGCAGTGTTGTCAGTAGTTCTGCCAGCAACTTGAGGCTGAAAATTTGCTTTTGGTTCGCCTTGCCCAATAGGTACCTGTCCTGGGCTTTGGATACTAACCAGGAAGAGAGGGACAAGGGGAAGACGGTGGAGGTGGGCCGGGCGTACTTTGAGACAGAGAAGAAGCACTTCACCATCCTGGATGCCCCGGGACACAAGAGCTTCGTGCCCAACATGATTGGTGGAGCGTCGCAAGCGGACCTCGCAGTGCTGGTGAGATATCCCATCGTAACATGATGGCACGCACCAAACAAGTTAGGGCACAAGGTCAAAGCGACTTCGAGTGGCCTACAGTGGTTAGAGTAGCACTATAGAAACTCAGTCTATTGTGTACCAGGCAGGGACGGTGAATCATTGCGCACTGTTTTTATGTGAACCTCTGTTCCAGTGGATCAGTCGGTGCCACATTTAATAGTGAGCGTTGCCCATAGAAACGTTGGCCGCTTCTCTTTGTGTGGCAAGACAAAAGGCCAACAAACATGCACTTTAACAACAGCTGACATGCAATGCTACGTGCTCAGTTAATCCTTGGCGAACATAACAGCACCTACAAGCAGACAAATACACTCACCGCCCCCTATTTACAGAGAGATAATGACTCCAAAGTGTTTTCTCCTAATCTGAGCAGAGCTGTGAAGACCTTAACAGTGCTGTGAACTAGTGACTACATTGGTAGACTAACTATTCCTCACAGAGGCACACAGGGTCCTGCATTTTGTATTTTTACCTAACCTACCTGCCAAGTAATTGTTTAAATATGAAACCCTGCATTTGTTTACCTGCCTAATGGTCAAAGCTATCCGCCACAGGCTGGTGGCAAGTGTTAACTTTGGCCCCTGGATGCACAGATGGATATCATAGAGTGGAGTATCGATCTAGAAATAACATTCTCTCATACACTGTCCTCATTTGGTGTATAGATTCTAGATCTGAATTGAGTCATTCATTGTGGCTGTTCCCCACCTGGCTGTCATACTGATGCATCACTGGGGAGTTGTGATGAATCTGACACTGGACCGCTCCATCTCGGCCCGCTCTGACCAGGTGATCTCAGCCAGGAAGGGAGAGTTTGAGACGGGCTTTGAGAAGGGCGGCCAGACACGGGAACACGCCATGCTGGCTAAGACGGCGGGGGTCAAACACCTGATTGTCCTCGTCAACAAGATGGACGACCCCACCGTCAATTGGAGCCTTGATAGGTGATTGAAGGATTGTGGGTTATTTTTTTCTAGTTTTATTATGACATGGTCTTGCGTCACTAATTTTTATGTATTAAGTATTGTTGTATTGCCTTGCCCATTGTATTAATTCGATATTTGGTATTATATGGTAATAATGGATAACTTTTTTATTATTTTATTTACTACTGTTTTATATATTAGTTATCATTCATACCTCAGTAAATTATATGATCTCTCTTTTTAGTAATACTCAAAATCTCAGTGGTACCCTTCTTGTTCATTCACATATACTGCGACACTCCTTCAACAAGCCTGCCTCTTATTTCCTTCCCTCTAGGTATGAAGAATGCAAGGAGAAGTTGGTGCCATTCCTCAAGAAGGTGGGCTTCAACCCCAAGAAGGACATCTACTTCATGCCCTGCTCAGGCCTCACGGGGTCCAACCTTAAGGAACCTGTCCCAGAATGCACCTGGTACACGTAAGTCCATATGCTTGCTGTAATGATCAATATTGAAAACTTCCGTTACAGTAGATGTGTCAGACCAGGCCAGATGTAAGATGACGGATTTAAAATTGTTTGGAGTACATTCAAATGTAGTTCACTTGATGGGTTGCCAACCCAAAATCCAATAGTTTTCTCTCCTCGCTGTGTTTGGTTCCAGAGGGCTGCCATTCATCTCGCACCTGGACAGCTTGCCCAGCTTCACCCGATCCAGCGACGGTCCCGTCAGACTCCCCATTGTAGACAAGTACAAGGTGAGGCGCGTAACGATACGTGTATTCCTACCAACATTTTTCAGTATGGCTCTAACGGTTCGATGCACGTTTCATTTCGGTACGTACCGAAATGAAAAAAAGTGTGTGTGTGTATATATATATATATTTTTTTAAAATAGGTTTTTATTGATTGATCACACATGACTATCTTGTCTTGTCCTGATGTTTTGTGATGAGGACCACAATGGAAATAAGTCCTGGACTTTATTGTGCTTTTATGCCCATTTGTATTTGATGTATTTTCATTTGTGTAAGGCATTTGTTTGATACATTCTAATAAATCTAATCAAAATCAAATTGTTTAATAAAATAATACCAACTGCTGTACCAAAAAACATACTGAACTGTGAACTAAAAACCGAGGTACGTACCGAATCATGACTTTTGTCTATCGCGTTACACCCCTAATGGCGATGGTGGGCAGTGGGCACTACCATAGAAATCAAGGTCATTCACTGGCCGGGTTGCTTGCCCTTCTCAGGGAATTTTTTTAATGTTTTTAATTTGGAAGGTTGATTATTCAAATAATTTTAACGCGTACAGTACTGAATGGCTGGATTTTGCCATGGATGGATTTGTTCATCACTATCTCACACAGCTCTGTATTTCAGTTTTTTATTCGTACTTTCTGTTTAAAATCGCGACTTAAAGGAGGCCATGAGTGTCCTTCCAGCATTTATATTGCATATTCACACGCACATACACACCATAGATGTTCTGTTAACAATGAACACAGCCATTTTCTCACATACATTTGGCATCCTATCCAGCCTTACAGAGATGATTTGGAATCAACCCAACATTCAAGTGGTTGTTAGACATGGCTCTTTTTTTAATTCCCTGATTTTTCTCACTTGCAATACAATTTTCCCCTTAACCATGTGTGTGTGTGCAGGACATGGGTACGGTGATCCTCGGAAAGCTGGAGTCAGGCTCCATCAGTAAAGCCCAGCAGCTGGTGATGATGCCAAACAGGGTAAGACATGTTTCACGGTACAGACTGGACAACACTGGCCTAACACCTCTCAATGTTTGAATAATAATTTGAGGATACTTATAATCCAATAATAATGAATATACTAATTCAAATGACAGTCAAGTCCCATTGAGAACTGAAGCAATTTCATTGCCCATTCCTAGACGAGGTTACCCCTATAACCTGACCTCTGACCCCTGAGCAGCACACAGTGGAGGTGCTGAGCCTGCTGAGCGACGACGTGGAGACGGACGACGCCGACCCCGGGGAGAACCTCAAGCTGCGTCTGAAGGGCATTGAGGAGGAGGAGATCCTGCCCGGCTTCATCCTCTGCAACGCCGAGAACCTTTGCCACTCCGGACGCACCTTCGACGCACAGGTACCCACAACACCTGGGCCCTTTTTGTACAGGGACGTCTGCGTCCACGTAGTCCGAATCAAGAAAATGTATTACACCATTTGATGCACTTCACAGAGGCGGTTAAGTCCAAAGTGACTCACGGCAATGTCTGATGCAGGTGATTCAGGAGCGGGAAGGGGTTTGAAATGTTGCCTACAGGTAAACTGCAGACATAAGAGATTCGAGTCTAGAACCTTTCGGTAGAGTGTTCGACTCCCAGCTAAGAGTAAATGCCTAGCAGTAATGACAGACATGCAAAAAAAGGAGGAGGGCAAGGGCAGTAAAGGCATCAAATCAAACATCAGGGTGCATAAAGTGTGCAGGTAAAACTCCTTTTTGAGCAGGAGATGATGGACAAGGTGATGACATAGTGGCTGGGCTGGCAGAGATGTCGCCGTGATGGGAAGGCTCGTCCCTGCCCTGCATTTGTCAACTGGTTTCTAATCCACATGGGGATTAATTAATGAGAGTGCGGGTTCATTAGGATCCTGCATGCTGAACACACTCATGGGTGTTTTTTCAAGCTGAGGTCACAGTATACATGCTTGGGGGACTGTCCCAAAGTCTTAGATGTTTTTTCCTGTGAGTTCACGCTGTCATATTTTGTATTGTCACGACTTTGTTATTTAGTTACTAGGTAGTACTTTGTTTGTATTATAATATGAGTCCCAACTCTGGATATTTTTCTGTGTAATCAAGAGAGCATACCACTTCATGTCCCATTCAGTGATCCTTGAATATAATGTCTTCAGTCATTTTGTAATATTTGTTGGCTAATACTGATACTCATTTTATATTTCAGATTGTCATCATTGAACACAAATCAATCATATGCCCCGGTTACAACGCAGTCCTTCACATTCACACCTGCATTGAAGAAGTTCAAATCACAGTAAGTCACCTGTCCAACGTACAAAACCGATCATGAGCCTTCAGGGAAAACCTACACTCATTAAGCCCCCACCTTTCTGATTGGACTCTCTTCCACTGCAACCTTGCAGGCCTTAATCTGTCTGGTGGACAAGAAGTCCGGGGAGAAGAGCAAGACCCGGCCTCGCTTTGTGAAGCAGGACCAGGTGTGCATCGCCCGGCTCCGGGCGGCCGGGACCATCTGCCTGGAGACCTTCAAGGACTTCCCTCAGATGGGCCGATTCACTCTGCGTGACGAAGGTGGGTGTTTTGGTGGACTGGCTAGACGTACCACGTATCTGACTGGAATCATTTGCGTTGATCTTCTTCACTTTTAGTCGAGCCATAAATATCATAAAACCCTTATTTACATTCCTTAGTTTTCAGAACGTCTCAAATGCTCTGTGTACGTGCTTCCTTTAAAATGGGTTATTTCACGTCTTTGTGCTTTGGACTGGAGGCTTGTAATGACCTGCGGTACAATAATGAACAGATGAGGACCTCCTCTCGCTCTAACCATCTGCTCCTGTCCCCCTTTAGGTAAAACCATCGCTATTGGCAAAGTGCTGAAGTTGGTTCCAGATAAGGACTAAAGGAGCTCAGAGCAGCATTATGCATGGAGATCTTCCACTGGGTTCAAACGTCAGGAGAGCGCTGCCAGAGCCAACCCGAAACAGCCCCTTCTGTCTCTACACACCACTATGCTGCAGAAGAAAAGTGCCGCGAACGACGACGACGACGACAACGACGAAGAAACACAATAACCAGGAGAGGACAGGGCAAATGAAGAAAAGGAAACAAACAAAAAGCAACGGACTGAATCAGTTATTACGACGTTCGATACGACTGAGTCCAGTGTGTCAGCTTTCTCATATTGAGAGCTATGCTATGCCACTAATGTAGCTGTTACCCTCCCTGTCCCCCCCTCCCTGCCCCACACACTATTTCTCTGGTCAACATGCTGTTGGAAGGCTACGCCATTTGTTTTGGAATGGATATCAGTGCAGCGTTACTAAGTTCGGGAGAGAATTAAAAAGAAAATCATGCTGATCGGCTTCATATCACATTATGGACCCGAAATACCCTCTGAATATGATTTGCAAATGGATGGAGCCATCCCTCTTTTTAAACGGTCTTGGTAATTCAATGGGACATTTTACTGTGGTTTTAAGGATTGCTGTACCAAAATTTTAATTTGGTCTCCACATATTTCTGGAGGTGTTCTTGAATTTTCATGTCAAGTGAAATCAGATTGACAGAGAATGGCCACACACAAATGCGCTCCCGTAATTGTCAAATAATTGATCAAAATAAATACAATTGATAAAAGAAAAACAAGTCTGTTGTCTACCAATATTATTATTCTGCATGAGGCTTGCCATTGAGTCTTCTCTGGTTGTGTTATGTATGTGTTATTAATAAAGTTTTGAAGGTTTGTCTTGACGTCGGATACAGCGTTCTGCGCATGCGTGTCTTGCTGAAACACGTGAAGCCACATTCTAGCAGAAACATGGCAGAAACGAAGGAAGCCCTCGTGTTGGACCGGGAACAGGTAATTAAACTTAAAGTACTGAGTGCGCTGTGTAACCGATCCTTTGTGTTTATTTGTTTTAGTTAATGTAACAGCGTTTTAGCAGAAAATTCGTTAGTTATAGTCTAGCATAGGTTTAAGAACTATTAAGCTAACGTTAGCGTGTTGGCTTGCCAGCTGGTACTGCCATTGATCATGCCATGGTTATAAGTTGAATACTTATCTATACAGTTGCCAACCGCAATGTTCTCGCTGTTCGTCTCTTGATAATTTCGATTTGTACATCATGTTTGTCAGGTGAAGAAAGCTGTCCTGGCACTACAGGCTTTCTTGAAGTCCAAGTCAACCTCCGATGCGTTGTTCCTGAACGACAGCGAGCACATCTCTCTCCTCTTCACGCTGTGGAAGATCCCTAAGAAAGCACAGAACATCCGCATGTGAGTCTCACTGATAAGAAAAAAAGTTGTCATCACGCAATCAACTGCGTGGACATTCTAATTAGCGTTAATGTCTAACTGAAATTTCGCTCTCTGGTCTACCATATTAAGTACCCTAACTTGTGATCATGTTTCCTGAACCACAGCCCATTGCCCCATAACCAGAGATCGGACACGGACGAAGTGTGCCTTTTTACCAGAGATGAACCCAACATGACCGCGGATCAGACACAGAGGTTCTATAAGAGGCTACTGCAAGAAAAAGGCATCAATATCACAGAGGTACTATATAACAATCGGTATACTCTTCCTCTGCTTCCACCAAATGTGCACTGGATGGGGACATTTGTACAGCTGGCTTTGTACAGAGCCTAGTGATGTCAAAGGAACATTTCCCAGTTGTTTACTATTTGGCTTTAAATCCTCTTTCCCACCAATAAATGCATCCAGAAAAGTAATTTCGAAAATGCTGTGACTTATAGTGTTGATTTCCATCAGACTAAAGAACAATGTTTGTTTTAGAACTTTTCTATTAAAAGCAACTTCCAGCAAAACCACTTGATCCTCATTTCAGTGGAGCCCGTCCGTATAACTTAGCCAAAAAAAAGTGTTTAACATATTATTAATTTACAGTACATTCAGATGCAGGGTATTAAGGAACAGGTAGGGGTTAGGCAGGGGTTTTAATGGTAAACTTCGGAAATTAATCCCATGACCTGTTGGCAAGTCCAAAACCCTAACCTCTACCCTCTTCTGCTGCCCCTATATTTCATTGATACACACAACCCAGAAGGATTATGGTATAAAGTCGTAAGTAGTTCTGCTATGTATTCTAATTGGGTCTGTCTGGTGTTGTGCTTCTACTTTGTAAACAGGTCCTCCCCTACAAGTTGGTAAAGACGGAATACAAGTCCATAGAGTCCAAGAGGCGGTTGCTGGGGAACTTTGACCTGTTTTTGTCTGATGACCGCATCCGACGCCTCCTTCCCTCACATCTGGGGAAGAACTTCTATAAAAATAAAAAGTGAGAAATGGGTTGATATACCTGCACTTTGTACGTTTTCCCATTGGCACCACCTAGTTGCTTGAATTGTCATTACAGTTAAATCTAAATCTAAAGCTAAATAATTTCCGATGACAAATTGTATGACAAATGATAATGCTGTAACAGCAATTCCCTGGATTGATGGGTGCTTGGTGTATCTTTTGAAAAAACTTCTAGTTCAAATATTGGTAAATGGATGCTGTAGAAAAGTCATAGGGCAGGTATAAGCCTCATTTGTTGACATGCATTGTAGAACACTAATGTTGTATGCATTTGTAGAATAGGATGGTTTAAAATACTTAACGGTGACAATAACAATACGTTTAGGTGTAAAACATCACTACATACACTATTGAAAAAGCTGCAACATTCTTAATTCTTCTTAATTCTTAAAAGTTTTTCAAATGCATGCAAGTACATTTCTGCTCATTGACTGTCATTAAACATATATTCTACCTTTCCCAGAGACCCATTATCTGTGGATCTGCAGAGCAAGAATCTAGCCCGGGATCTGAAGAGCATCATTCACGGGACCCGCATGAAGATCAACAACAAGGGTGCATGCTGGTAACCTCAACACTTAACTACTTTTTGGGTCACCGCTTTGGTTCACAATGTTACACGGACCAAATACTGATTTAGGGAGAGTTGTCCAAAGGTTGATGTAACACAGCGGTGGATGGGTTTTATTCTCGCTGAGGTTGCAGACGATGACTGCTGGCCATCTTGGTTTTGCGGACGATAACAATGCAACGACACCATGTTGCATTAATAGATCACAGTTTACCAATAACTTGTCACTTTTATTTATAACCCATTCTGAATCTTTCCATATTGGTCTTAAAGAGATTATTTTTAAGGAAATGTCTATTTGGCTCACTGTGTTCTAGTATGGCTTCCATCGGCCACTCTGGCATGACCACAGAGCAGCTCACAGACAACATTGAGTCGGCGGTAAAAGGGGTCGTGGATAAAATGCGTGCGGTAAGTCCACTGGCTAGCCCTGTCTTTTATGTCTTTTTGTCTGTTGTCTTCTGTTACGTGGGGACTCAATCCACTCTCATTAAGCGAACTGAGGTAGCGTGTCGTTCTAGTGGTTGCTGTGTTTTACAGCCAAAGGAGGTTCTAGGTTTGAACCACTATTTTCTACAGCCTGCGTGTAGGCGTCGTTGAGTAGGAGGCCTAGCCCCTACCTGCTCATCATCTCATTTGGACGCACCCCATCAAAACCTCCCCCTGTTCAATGAGGGATACTATCAGGGTACTGGTGGTGCTATAGCGACTCGAAGTGTGACCAGAGGGTCCTCCTCCCAGTGGAGGCCGTCTCTATAGCTTTGATACACACAGCAGGGGGCCTCACCCTTCAACCTCATTTGTAGTTGACGGGCGTTGCGGCTGCTAGTTGATAAAATGATTAGTTGATTGAGGGAACATAAATCCAAAGAAATGTGTATATTTGATTAACCGTTTAAGACATTTATCGAGAACAAATCACAAACTTTTGGTGCTTAATGTTGCAGTTCTAGTCAAATATTTGGTTTATGGATGATGGGAACCCATGATGGGCTGATGTTGGCCCTGACTGCATTACTAGGAATACTCATCAAGTATGCGCATGGT